>JAZHYW010064019.1:0-48404 GCA_037355805.1 Ixodes ricinus
CATATTTAGTCAAATGAGATAACTCATTCTTTGCTTCTGCTATGACTGTACTTTGCCGTGCCACATGCATATAGCTTTTTCGTACTGAATTCAACACACGGTTCATCATCATGTTTGGCAAAATGATGTCTAATTCTGATGTATAGCAAGCACATTAGTGCAAATAAGTGTCGTCATTAATAATAAAAAGATGTTCTGAAGAAATTACTTTTCTTTCTACACCGAAACATAACTGTTATAATTTTGATGAGCTTAATATTTTGTAGAACCGTGTCAGAAGATTGCTTCAAGGTAAAAATCACGAACATACATCAAATCGCCGAAGAGGCTTCCGGGTGAACGAATGAATATGACAAATATATGCAAAAAGCGATATCGTCACCACACAGGGATGATCGGTCTATCCGTAAGTAAAAACATCTTCAAATATTTCGTAACAAAATGTAGTTCCACATTTGAAGAGCTAGGATTATTATGTCCTATATCAACCTACACACTACACTGTAAGATATACCGGGCGTTCGTGAGAACAGATAAGTATATTTGTGACGCCTAAATAAACTATCCCAGAACGCTGAAACTACGTGAGAATGGGAAGCACACGCTTCTGGTAAAACCAGAAAGTTTGGAAAGATAACGTTACTCTAATTAAAAAACAAAAGAAAAAGCACGAAATGTATCTCCCCTATCACTAAAACTAGAAATGTTATTCTGAGAGCCTTTATCATTAAATCCAGTGAAAAACGCTTGTCACTATGGGAGAAAGCAACATTAGCGTTTCTGGTGACAAGCGTTTTTTACAGATGTGAATGCTACATGCGTTCGAAATCTCAGTTCTCGTTTTAACGACTTTAGGCTTAGGTGGATGTTCGCTCATAGCGAAAAGTTCGTCGTTCTAATTTATCTTTTGGTCGAAGTAACGACATGTTCTCAAACCTTAGCGTCCTATCCCAACAGCTAGCGTCACATTCTGACCGAGTTTGGCCTTTCTGCAATGCACAGTTTATTTGCGCGGATAGAAAGACATGGTACTTTATTCCACAAACGTGCGGAATATACATGAACTATTCGCCTTTTGTCTTCCGTCTTATATAGTTCACGACCTCTTTTGTGCTTCCTCTGGTCATCGCTCTGTGTGTTCAGGAGCATAGATTTACACTTTGTAGATTTCAACATTACAGTGAACAAGAAACATTAGGCATCTTTGTTGCCTGAGTAGATTCTACTCCACATTCAAACTAAATCAAACTACCCCCTTCCCCTTTACCCATACACACAAAAAAAGAAAAAAAAAGAAATGTGCGACTAGCCAAGATTTGTAGTTTTACGAATATGTTGACAATGCTGAAGATTAGATGTTCGCGATACGCTGTAAAAAAACTGCATTGTTTTGTCGCCGTCAAGATTGTTGATACCTTAAGTTAGTTTTATAGAAAGGGGCTGTTCAACCGCGCAGAGTTCGAATAATTTTAATTTATTAAAAAAACATTCAGTCACAAAACCGTTTTAATTTAACTTTACGAAATGTAAAAATACAATGCCTCCAAAATAAGGCCTTCGCTTTGCTGCAGACGCATCGTAAGAAAAAAGAAGAAAAAAAGTGGACGGTTATATATCTTACTGCGCATAATTCATAGGCAGCGTCCCCTGAATTGCGACACGGCGCACTGTTATCCACAAACGCTAAAAAACAAGCAAGGTTGTTGTCCTCACCTACTGAAAAAGAAAAATGTTTTAGTGCTAGAAGCTTAATACCACATACTTTTGGACGGGGAAAGCGCTGTTTTTTTTCTATAGTGGCAGCGAGGATAGACTTCGCCGTCGCCTACACAAGGGCGCTCGTCGGAAATATCCCGGTGATCCCGCATTAAACCAATACTGGAGTGCCTCTTGCTGCTGGCACGGGTTATTTCTCTGTTCATTCAATAAGAGTCTACGTCAAATGCGCTTTAAAGCTTTGCCCCCCCCCTCCAAAAAAAAAAAAAAAAAATATATATATTTTTTATTTTTGGCCAGTGACTGAGGCAGTTAATTCATTCAGAAACATGGAGCATGTATTGGTTCAGCAGTAGCCTCAGTTCTTTCAGAAATTTAGCTAGGTTCTTTAGATTTCCTACTACAAGGTTTCATTCAGAACGTGCCTTCTGAAGACGTCCTTATAAGGCGCCATGTCGGCGACATCTTGGTTTGCACTATTACTAATTATCTTTTCACGTCGTTAGAAAGCTTCGTGCATGAAGGTTCTCTAGACCTATAGTTTTCAGTGGAAGGGCCGAAAAACGATGACCTGCAGTTTGTGGATATTCAGTTAATGTTCCGTCTAGTTTGTGTTGGCAATATGGCAAAACTACAACAAAACCACTCCTACCTTCTAATAGCTGCCTTTCGAAAAATATCAAGTCTGACATTATCCGAAACCTCTTGAAGTGTGCTCTGAAACAATTGTGTGCCCATTCCATTAAATACTCGCTTACAACGTCTTTTTTGCCGTTTTAGTGCGGTACTAGGTATCCGAAAGGTGATGTTTTCAAACAGTTTTTCCATCTTGATTTATTTTTAAAATAAAAGTCCAGAAAACCCACACCCACCAAACATGTACTTCTGCCTCTTTTTCCATCGCTACTTTCACAATCTTCAGTCACTTGGCAACAGCTACGGTATCGGCAAAGTGTTTAAGAATGATTTTAGGCTTCTAACAGATTAACCTCATGCTTTGTGAATTTTGTTGATAATACAATTGAATGCAAAGCCGCAGCTCACTGCTTGCACATTTGCATTTAATTGTATTATAATCATAACCTTACAAATGCAAGCCTTTCTCCCTGGTTGGTGTTAGAATGGTGTCGGCTGATAAAACCCTTTGCTCTACTGACGTCCTACTCCTGGTTAGCTCAGTTGGTAGAGGCGCTCCACTGCAATTAGAAGACGCTCCTTGGTTCGATTACCAGGACCAGGCAGATTTTTCGGTCGCACGCAGTCACCTAGCTGTGTTTGGAGATTAGTGTTTGTCTTTTGTCCCCCTGTTCACCTCCTCCAAGGAATATTTTCGTCAATTGTGGCATGTTGATTGTAGTCTACAAAATTCCTTTTGATTGTGGCCTCTGCTACAGATAGTGCAAACCAAGGATTGCCTCAATGACCGTTCAATCGAAAACAAACGTTGTCATAAGAACAGGGACGTCTACTCAGAGTTGTCGAAACATGTTTTAGACGTAATAATTGTTTGTACCGCTTTGGCAGTCCACCTTTGTTATCTTAACCGAGAGAGATGACTACAAACGGTTGGTAAAGGAGTCTCTCACTATATTTAATTATCGGTAATGCAGTTAATACTCCGTCCCTTTGTTTAGATACAGAGTACAGGAGATTTCTACAAATCTGACTGCCTTGGTTTTTTCTTTGAGCAAGTCATTTACCAACTTCTGTCGATATGTTCCTTTGTTGGCCACAGCCGATCTATCTTTTGTGTACTTTCTTTTATTCTGTGTTCGCTTCGGTTTTCTGTTGTCCGAGGTTTTATGTCCAGGTCCTATTGTTTTGTCCCTAGCCGTCTATCGTTTTTGTGTTCCTTTTTTTGTTCCTTTGAGTGTTTTGAAGTTCGAGGTTTTTACCCACGGTCCTGTTTGTTTGTTTCGATTTGTTCAAAAAGGAAAGCTCTAGCTTTGATTTGTGTGTCTTATCAGGATGTTCGGGTGAAATGATTCAGGCTTGAAGCAACCTCTTTCGGCTTTATTCGAAGTCCTCTTTGGGTCCCTATGCGGTTTGTATAAGGAGCTGTTATCATATTGATTATGTTTCCTTTGGTTTGTGGGGCAGTAAAACCATATGACAAACCCGAACTTCTGTTGAATAAACTTCAGTTGTGTTTGAGACTGTGTTGCGTTATCCTTCGTCTTTTCCCCAGTCTCGGAGTTTTGTCCTAAATTGAGACAATCCCGTCTTGTGAGGAAAACATCGTTTGGGCTGCGGGCACGCCGGGTTTTGTGGGTCTTTATATCCTCAGCTCGGAAAAGAATCCTACCTATCAGGGATCATAATTTGAGGGGTTCAATAGGTGCGGCCGTGCAGGCGCTACGCTGAACGTGCATTTTCGGGCTCAAAATGGTACCTACACGTGGAATGTTTGGTGTCGTGGTTATGACGCGTTGTACTGTTGAGTACGGGGGCGTTAGGTATTGTCCTTGTGATTTCCTTTCTTGTTATCTTTTGACGTTTCCTTCGGTGCTCGAATTCTTTCTAAATTCTCTACTCATAACCAGAAGCAGAAACTCACCTTGGAGTTTCGCCAAACTCTACTTGGCTTGCTATTGTTTTATGTAGCTTAAAACCTACACGAATCACTCGAGTATACGACAACCAGAGTCGATATAATATGAGAAATTTCGGAGGCACTTATACGTGTTGTAAACTGTGCATACTAAAGTCACTGGATCCTGGTAAAGTAGCGCTATTGCCTTCTCTACCTGCTAGCCGGACACAAACAGATACTAACATAAAGGCGACGAAAATCTCACAAGACGATTGGCTAATCTGTCTACGTGGCCATGGAAACCGCCATCTCAGTCCATTCAAATCTTCGAAGCTTCCGCGGGTCGTTCTAAACCAGTCGCGCCAAAATCATTGTCGTACTGGAAGCGTTCCTTACCAGTATAGGCGTCTTTGGCACTGTGTACGCAATCAACTTACCAATCATGCCCATCTCCAAGCGATATCTTACACAATTATGTTGTTCTTGCGTATTGTAAAACAGTAAAACGTATTTTTCGGTGCCTCTAGCCGGGCTCACGCATGTGGTGGTGGTAACAAGATCTCACGATTGTATCGCCGGTGTGCGTGGATATAAAAACCTCTGCATGCAAGAAACGTCTTCGCCAAGCTACTACGTCAGCAGCGGACTTAGAATCGGCCTCACCGTGAAAGGGAGAGGTCAACGAGAAATTGCTCCAATTTACGGACCAAAGACGGGCAGACCTCTGGGGAGCTTGGCTGCTTTCACCAGGATCCAGAGACTTTAGAGTTGACTAAGGTGCCTTCACGTGCGGAATGTTTAGGTTGATGACATGTAACCATTTTATTCCCGAATGTTTTTTTGTTTTTTTTGAGGCGCGCGTGAAATAGCGTCTCTACTGCACACGCTCTCCGGCGTTTACTGTTCTATGGCAAACCGCTGGATCTCCACCACAGGGGGCTGGATGGCGCATTGAGCAGACGGCTGTGAAGCCGCCGGAAGTAAGATGCGTGTCCGGGAAGAAATCGCTTGACAGGCTTTAAACCGTTCCGTGTGCTGAACCGATGAACCGAACAGCGCTTGAGGGCGCTGGGTTTTTTCTTGGCATCACCAAAGAGCCTGCTTGTTGCGGAATAACAGCGCATGCGGACCCGAGAAGACTCCTGGAAAGCCATTCGATGTGAACATTTTGAGATTTTAGTTGATCAACTGTGCGCATCTCCCGAGTTCAAATGCCTTATTCTCAGGATTTAATTGAGAACAAGCAGTATTAAAACCGCAATCAAAGGCACAAAAAAGCATGGTCACAAAACATCGATCTGAATGAACATTAGGAAGCCCAGCGCACGCCCGCCTTCCGGGACAAGCGTCGAACTTCCGGTGGCTTCACTCGCGCCGGGCTCGAGGAGAGCGGCTATGCGCCATTCAGCCTCCTCCATTAGAAATCGGTGACGGCAACATTTTGGTTTCGGCGATTTTCTTCGTCGTTTCTTTGAGCTTGTGAGCGTGTGCTTATGTATAGGTACTACAAAGGATGTCATCACGCCAAATAAAGACATTGAGGTACCCTAGTGCGAGACCGGGCACCTCCATCTATAAACAGAACTACGGCTCTCACGTCTTCTGCGCGGCCAGACAATGATTGAAAGCGTCTAACGGGAATGCCACGGTTTTGGTGCAGCTCGACGTCGGCGTCTGCAGCTACTGGATATGTTTGTGCTCGACTCGAATTTTAGTTACTGTCGCTCTTGAACCGTAGTTTGGAACATGTGGTGAGAATATCGAACGAGTCAAGCAGGCGACGAAATGCTTGCAGCAAGTGGCTACCTACACACCGAGGTACTCTCCTCCAAAATGACAACATCGCTAAAACAAAACTATCACGTAGTCGCCAGTACAAGAAGCGCCTATGCATTCTGCGATGAAAAAACAAAACAAGGCGTAGATAAAAAGCTTACATTGAAGGGAACCTCTGCTCATGTTGCGGGATAGTGTTCTTAATGCATGTCCAACTCAGAGAGGAAGTAGCATAGGTTCTGGATTTCGAAAATAGCATCCGCTTCACTTTATTGTTAGCAGAAGATAGGTAAAATTGAAACATTTACCATGCGATAATTTATGCTGGGCAATTGCCACATAATATTTGAGATACTTTAGTTATTGTGGCCTTTTTGAAACCGCGGTTACTTTAAAGCACGCGCGCTGTCCATGCCAGGCTCGCCCCTGTCCGCCTCTGGACATTGTACGATCGGGAGCCCAAAATGTGTATTTTTTATGTGAGTAAAATGTTTACTTTTAGTGCTGCATCCTTTCCTTCGTTACCTTCTTTCGTGGAAAAAAATGATGTCGTTGTTTTGCAAAAGCTAGAAATAGGCAAATTGGAGAGTTTTTACCTTTTTGACTTAGATAAAGCTATCTTGCAAACTTCGGGGTATTAAACTTAGTTTTTAACTCCATGGGGATCCTAAACTTGAACCGACATTTTTATTGCGATTCAAGTTGGAACCTAAACCTGAACCGCAATCGTTCATACAGGTTAACCAGTATTCTATCATTGAAATTTGAAATTCGTACTTTCAATAAATGCTGAAAGTTCACTTAATGACATTTTGATATCACGAACTGTTCTCGTCTTGTCAATGTGCTATTGATGAAACTAAAAAAAAACTATATAACTAAGGAGCGTTCGATATTCAAGGGCTATCGTTTTTTAATATTTAAGTTTGCAACGGTAGAGGCAAGTGTACGTGAAGGAATCACCCTTGCATGCTTGCCGCTTCAAGTTTCGCACTACTGTGAATTTCTGCAATATTTGCAAAAGGCAAAGCCCGGAAAAAATGTTTCATCGTGTATAAGAAAGTGCACTAAAAAATAAAATATTTTGAAGTAAACGCTTTTGCGTTGTACCGATAGCGAACTTAATATAGTTGTACAGTTCCCAGGACGGCTTGAAATCAAAGTTTTTTCAACTTTTTAATCCTGGAGCGCTATCGTGAGATATTTGTGTGCGTGTGTGTGTGTGCAGTCATGTGAGTGTGCGTAAGTGTCTGTGTGTATAGTGAGTGGGCGAATGACACTTCACTAGATGATCGCATCCAATATTGGTTGAAGTTCTAAACAGTTTTGTGTCCTTTTATTGAACAAATGGCCGTTTAAGTTAAATGAATACATATTTCCTTGTGTGTGCATCAGTGGTCTTTCAAGACATTTTGTCCTGTTTGTCATTAGTACAACTCAGATTATATCTAGCCGGGATCCGCAGAGTGAGAGTGAGCCTTAGCAGTAAAGTGAAGTGGCGGGTTCCCAAACAGCCTGCCGTTAGTTCTTAGCGTGACCTTCATATTTCTACGGAATTATCTGGCGTCGGGTATAAGGAATATTATGCCAAGTAACACGTTATGGAAGTTTAACCCACAACTTGGAAGAAAAATCTAAAAGGTGGAACAAATCAACTGCTATAATTCATGTACCTATTCTCTACGCTTTTCTTCGTAGGTAACAGGAGTGTCTATGCTGCTTTAACGAAAGAATCTAAGGAACCCCGAATTAATATTGCGTAGATTGAGTCTGAATTTTTTATGCATTCGCTTGCGTTTCAAAGTGGGTGGCCTGAAATAGTGCTCACTGACATAACTTCTTTAAACTAAATTACTGCCCCAATAGTATAGGCTGACTGAGAACTACTTAAATATATTATATTTTTGTATTTTTGCATTTGTTTATTTACCTATTTTACCCTAAGGCCGTGAGGCTGGACAGGAGAAGTGGGTACACTTCAATCAAAATGGAATAAAACTAATAGGAAAATGTAATAAGCATTGGTTGGATTATTGCGCAATCTAAGGTGCTTTTAAATTGAACATGCTCTGTGATATACACAGTTGGAGCAGGAGAGGTGGTTCCAGCCTCAGGCTTTAACTGGTATAAATGTTTGGTGGAAGAGATTGGTGGAAGCATATGGGATGTCAACTTTGTGTTGATGGTCGAGGCTAGGTGAAACATAAAGAGGTGTGACTGTTATCTAGTAGAGATTGAATTATGTTCCCTTGTAGACAAATGTGTGTTAGATAATTGAGGATTACCATTATTCCACTAGTTTCTTTGTACTGTTCTCGACGCGATAAGTGCATCCTTTAATTATCGCTATTAACACTAGATTTGACACATGTGCCTAATCTAGTGTATAAAAAAACATGTTATACAGAAACCAGGATCTATAGAAAGTTGCAAGTTCCTGTGCTGCCCGAATTATGGCGAAGGAAACGTAACATGCTTCGAGCAATCCCTTGTGGATGGAATGACTTGTGGACCGGGCAAGGTGAGCGCGAGCAGCTATGTTTGGTCAATAAACAATAAATAGAAACTCTAAAATGATTTCGCGATATATTTTGCTGACAAAAGTACCCACATTCTGTCCTCGCAGTACGCTTTATTTTGGTCCGAGCTAATTTACAGCTACCGGTAAGCAATAAAATACATTTTAGCGTTTGGTAACGTAGGTAAGCATGAAACCATTTAAACAAAAACGCCGGTCAACCTGCTCGTATATTCTGCAGTCGCTTTATTGGAGTGCCCTTTGCCTGAAATTCTTTAAGTAAGTAGTATATGCGTCTTATTTTTTCAAGTATAGATACGACGTAATATGTAGTCTTTATGAATAAATGCTTTGTATACACTTATGTAAGACAGAGGGTGGTTAACGCCAGAAGTGGTGGAGGTGGGGTATGATCAGTTCTGTGTTTTTTGTTTTGTTTGGTTAGTCAACAGATTATTTCAGTTGGTGGTAATAATACCCTTCGTAAAATTGTAATACAATAAAAGTATAGAAAATATTTACTTCCATGGAACAATTTAGGAAGGTATATTTAAGGTGCATTTAAAGTTTATTGTTATTATATATTGAACATATATTTTATAGTGTACACTTTACTTGCTGTAATGCTAAATCAACGCGCGGGACACGCCGCTAAAATACGAAGTACATAAAATATGTAAAAAATATATATTTCAGATATTGAATATTTTCTATAACTGTGCTCTCAGTGTTTTTTTTTTGTTAGCAGAAAACTACGTTGGTAAACTTAAAGTAAATTAGTTGTTATCAAGAGTACTCTAGAATAATTAAAAGCTATTTTTAAGAAGCATCTTCACTGTTCCATACATCTTGCACAATACTATTTTACGGGAGAGAACGTTACTAAATTTCCTATTTGCTCTGTGTTCCTATGTAGCACACAGAGAAATGCCTAACTTTACACAAAGCTTGGCAATCTTAGGGGCCTAACCTTGGCGTAGTTACCGGTTTCGTCATCAGAGGTGCCAAAGCTTCTGCCAGGTTACTTTTTTTGTCATTTCTAAGGCATTTCTCCGCCACGCCCCATAATCGGCGAAGCGCCAAAATTTAGCAAAGATGCCACGTATGCCGCCGAACCAGCAGTGAATCCCAAGTTTGGCATTTATTTGGAAATTTAGGCCGGAGTTTAGCCACATGAAGATTAAACAAAAAGATCTGAAGCCTAACTTTGGCACATGTTTGTTATTTATGCCCAAAAAACAGATGACAGACATAATTCCAGCAATGAAGCCTGGCTTTGGCAATAGTTTGACGAATTAGGGCAAAGATACCCAGACTTTTGGTCAAGAAGATTACGATTTGCCTTACCTTGGCTTCTTCAGAGCTTTCTAAGGCCATTAATTTCCTCGACAAAAACGAAATTTCAGCCGAATTAATGTCGCGAGTTGGGCTAAGTTGGTATTCGCTGATCATAATGTAAAAACAGCGCAAACAAACAACGGACGAGAGGAGAAGAAACACGCAGACGGGACAAGCGCCGGACTCGCAACTGAGAAACTTGCTACTTGGAAAGGAGGGAGAAAAAGAAAAGGAAAATAAAGAATAGAAACACACACCAGGAACACCCCTAATCAGCTACTCTCACTCAGACATGCACGTGTCAGCCCCTTCACTATCAGCACCATCACATCACCGCGAGTGCAACTTTCACCCTCCTCGCGCACAAATTCAAATTCTTTTGCGAAAGCGTTAGTGAGGCCTCATTCACACACCGACTCCCCCAGAGTGACAATGTGAAAGGCCTGGAGCACTTCTCGCCAATCTATCTTTCACTTCGTCCAAGATACTGCAGTGTCGCGGAAGGACAGCGCCGCCCGTGCATAACGTTGCAGTGCAGCAGTCTGTGCCCATGCGCTGTCTCTTCATGATGCTCACTAACTTTCAGATCATCAAGCCGTAGGCGCCTACGGCTTGATGATCTGAAAGTTAGTGAGCATCTTGAAGAGACAGCGCATGGGCACTGCATGCTGCACTGCAACGTATAGAACGGTGCGGCGCTGTCCTTCCGCGACACTGCAGTATCTTGGAGGAAGTGAAAGATAGATTGGCGAGAAGTGCTCAGGCCTTTCACATTGTCACTCTGGGGGATCGGTGTGTGAATGAGGCCTCAATAACGCTTTCACAAAAGAATTTGAATTTGTGCGCGAGAGGGTGAAAGTTGCACTCGCGGTGATGTGATGGTGCTGATAGTGAAGGGGCTGACACGTGCATGTCTGAGTGAGAGTGCTGATTAGAGATGTTCCTGGGTGTGTGTTTTTATCTTATTTTCTTTTTCTTTTTCTCCTTTTCAAGTAATCAAGTTTCAGTTGCGAGTCAGCGCTTGTCCCGTCTGCGTGTTTCTTCTCCTTCCGTCCGTGTTTGTTTGCGCTGTTTTTACATTATGATCAACGAATACCCTAGCCCAACTCTCGACATTAATTCGGCTGAAATTTCGTTTTTGTCGGGAAATTAATGGCCTTAGAAAGCCCGAAGAAGCCAAGGTAAGGCAAATCGTAATCTTCTTTGACCAAAAGTCTGGGTATCTTTGCCTAATTCGTCAAACTATTGCCGAAGCCAGGCTTCATTGCTGGAATTATGTCTGTCATCTGTTTTTTGGGCATAAATAAAAAACATGTGCCAAAGTTAGGCTTCAGATCTTTTTGTTTAATCTTCATGTGGCAAACTCCGGCCTAAATTTCCAAATAAATGCCAAACTTGGGATTCACTGCTGGTTAGGCGGCACCTACGTGGCATCTTTTGCTAAATTTTGGCGCTTCGCCGATTATGGGGCGTGGCGGAGAAATGCCATGAGAAATGACAAAAAAAGTAACCTGGCAAAGTTTGGCACCTTGTGGCGAAACCGTACTACGCCAAGGTTAGGCCCCTAAGATTGCCAAGCTTTGTGTAAAGTTAGGCATTTCTCTGTGTGCTACGTGGGAACACAGAGCAAATAGAATTAGTAACGTTCTCTCCCGTAAAATGAGTATTGTACAAGATGTAGAACAGTGAAGGGCTTCTTAAAATAGCTTTTAATTATTATAGAGTACTGTTGATAACCACTAATTTACTTCAAGCTTTACCAACGTAGTTTTTTCTAACAAAGAAAAAAAACACGCTGAGAGCACAATTATGAAAAACATTCAATATCTGAAATATATTTTTTTAATATTTTATGTACTTCGTGTTTTAGCGCGTGTCCCACGCGTTGATTTAGCATTGCAGCAAGTAAAGTGTACACTATAAAATATATGTTCAATATATAATAACAATAAACTTTAAATGCACCTTAAATATACGCTTCCCAATTGTTCCATGAAGTAAATATTTTCTATACTTTTATTGTATTGCATTTTACGAAGGGTATTATTTCCACCGATTGAAATAATCTGTTGACTAACCAAACAAAACAAAAAAACAGAACTGATCATACCCCACCTCCACCACTTCTTGGCGTTAACCGCCCTCTGTCTTATAAGTGTATACAAAGCATTTATTCATAAAGACTACATATTACGTCGTATCTATACTTGAAAAAAAAAGACGCATATACTACTCTACTTAAAGAATTTCAGGCGAAGAGCACTCCAATAAAGCGACTCAGAATATACGAGCAGGTTGACCGGCGTTTCTGTTTAAATGGGTTTATGCTTGCCTACGTTACCAAACGCTAAAATGTATTTTATTGCTTATCGGTACTGTAAATTCAGTTCGGACCAAAATAAAGCGTACTGCGAGGAAGAATGTGGGTACTTTTGTAGCAAAATATATCGCGAAATCATTTTAGGGTTTCAATTTATTGTTTATTGACCAAACGTGCTGCTGCGCTCACCTTGCCCAGTCCACAAGTCATTCCATCCCAAGGATTGCACGAAGCATGTTACGTTTCTACGCCATGATTCAGCAGCGCTGTGAAACTTGCAGCTTTCTATAGATCCTGGTTTCTGCATAAATTTTTTTATACACCAGATTAAACACATGTGTCAAATCTAGTGTAATAGCGATAGCTAAAGGAGTGCACTTATCGCGTCGAGAACAGTACAAAGAAACTGGTGGAATAATGGTAATCTCAATTATCTAACATAGATTTGTCTCAAAGGAACATAATTCAATCTCTACTAGATAACAGTCACACCTCTTTATGTTTCACCTAGCCTCCACCATAAACAACAAGAGTTGACATCCCATATGCTTCCGCCAATCTCTTCCATCAAACATTTATACCAGTTGAAAGCCTGAGGCTGGAACCACCTTTCCTGCTCCAACTTTGTGTATATCACAGAGCATGTTCAATTTAAAAAGCACCTGTAGATTGCACAATAATCCAACCAATGCTTATTACATTTTCCTATTAGTTTTATTCCGTTTTGATTGAAGTTCTTCCACTTCCGTCCCGCACTCACGGCCTTAGGGTAAAATAGGTAAACAAACAAATGCAAAAATACAAAAATATAATATATTTAATTAGTTCTCAGTCAGCCTATACTATTGGGGCAGTAATTTAATTTAAAGCTAATATCAGTGGAGCACTATTTCGGGCCACCCACTTTGAAACGCAAGCGAATACATAAAAAAATCCAGACCTCAATCTACGCACATTAATCAGCTTCTTAGATTCTTTCGTTAAAGCAGCATAGACACTCCTGTTACCTACGAAGAAAAACGTAGAGAATAGGTACATGAATAAGCAGCAGTTGATTTGTTCCACCTTTGTGGATTTTTCTTCCAAGTTGTGAGTTAAACTTCCATAACGTGTTACTTGGCATAATATCTCCATAAACCCGACGCCGGATAATTCCGTAGAAATATGAAGGTCACGCTAAGAACTAATGGCAGGCTGTTTGGGAACCCGCCACTTCACTCTACTGCTAAGGCTCACTCTCACTCTGAGGATCCCGGCTGGAGTCTCAATCTGCGTTGTACTAATGACAAACAGGACAAAATGTCTTGAAAGACCACTGATGCACACACAAGGAAATATGTATTTGTTTAGCTTAAATGGCAATTTGTTCAATAAAAGGACACAAAACTGTTTAGAACTTCAACCAATATGGGATGCGATCATCTAGTGAAGTTAGTCAAATTTCGCATACTCGCTATACACCACACAAGACACTTACGCACACTAACATGATCACGCACACACACACACACACACACACACACACACACACACACACACACACACACACACACACACACACACACACACACACACACACACACACACACACACATACACACACACATATCTCGCGATGGCGCTCCAGGAGTTAAAAAGCTTGAAAAAACTTTTGATTTCAAGCCGTCCTGAGAGACTGTACAACTATGTTAAGTCTCACTATCGGTACAACGCAAAAGCGTTTACTTCAAAATATTTATATATTTGCAGGACTTTCTTATACACGATGAAACATTTTTTCCGGGCTTTTGCCTTTTGCAAATATTGCAGAAATTCACAGTAGTACGAGTAAACTTGAAGCGGCAAGCATGCAAGGAGTGATTCTCACGTACACATGTGCCTCTACCGTTGCAAACTTCTGAAATATCAAAAAACGATAGCCCTTTGAATATCGAAGACGCCCCTTGAGTTGTACTAGTTTTTTTTTAGTTTCAATCAACAGCACATTGACAAGACGAGAAACAGTTCGTGATATCAAAATGTCATTAAGTGAACTTTCAGCATTTGTTGAAAGCAACGAATTTCCAAATTTTTAATGATAGAATACTCGGTTAACCTGTATGAACGATTGCGGTTCAAGTTTAGGTTCCCAAACTTGAACCCGCAAGGCTAAAAATGTCAGTTTTAGTTTTAGGATCCCCATGGAGTTAAACTAAGTTTTAATACCCCGAAGTTTGCAAGATAGCTTTATCTACGTCAAAAGGATTAAAAACTCTCCTAATTTGCCTATCTTCTAGCTTTGCAAAACAACGTGACATCATTTTTTCCACGATTTGTTAGTTGCAACGAAGGAAAGGATGCAGCACTTCGCGCAAACATTTTACTCACATAAAAAATACACATTTGGGGCTCCCCGATCGTTACAATGTCCAGAGGCGGACAGGGGGCGAGGCTGGCATGGACAGCGCCGCGTGCTTTAAAGTAACCGCGGTTTCAAAAAGGCCAGCAATAGAGTTAAGTATCTCAAATATTATGTGGCACTATGCCCAGCATAAATTGTCGCATGGTAAATGTGTCAATTTTACCTATCTTCTTAAGCAATAACAGATGGAGCGGGATCCTATTTCCGAAATCCAGAATCCCCATGCTATTCCTCTCTGAGTTGGACATGCATTAAGAACACTATCCCGCAACATAAGCAGAGGTTCCCGCTCAATGTAAGCTTTTTTATCTACGCCTTGTTTTGTTTTTTCATCGCAGAATGCATAGGCGCTATTGTACTGGCGACTACGTGATAGTTTTGTTGTTAGCGATGTTGTCATTTTGGAGGAGAGTACCTCAGTGTGAAGGTAGCCACTTCTGCTGCAAGCATTTGCGTCGCCTGCTTGACTTGTTCGATATTCTCACCACATGTTCCAAACTACGGTTCAAGAGCGACAGTAACCTAAAATCCGAATCGAGCACAAAATATCCAGTAGCTGCAGACGCCCACGTTGAGCTGCACCAAAACTGTGGCATTCCGTTAGACGCTTTCAATCATTGTCTCGGCCGTGCAGAGGAACTGAGAGCCGTAGTTCCTTTATAGATGGAGCCCGGTCTGCACTAGGTACCTCAATGTCTTTCGATTTAGCGTGATTACATCCTTTGTAGTACCCATACATAAGCACACGCTCACTAAAGGCTCACACAGAAGCAAACTCACCGAAGCAAAATATTGCCGTCACTGATTTCTAATGGAGAGGCTGAATAGCGCATAGCCGCTCTCCCAGAGCCTGGCGCAAGTGAAGCCACCGGAAGTTCGATGCTTGTCCCGGAAGGCGGGCGTGCGCTGGGCTTCCTTGTTCATTCAGACGATATTTTGTCCATGCTTTTTGTGCCTTTGATTGGGTTTTAATACTGCCGTTCTGAATTAAATCCTGAGAATAAGGCATTTGAAAATGGGAGATGCGCACAATCGATCAACTAGAATCTCAAAATGTTCACATCGAATGGATTTCCAGGAGTGCCTCTCGGGTCCGCATGCGCTGTTATTCCGCACAAGCAGGCTCTCTTGGTGATGCCAAGAAAAACCCAGCGCCCTAAACGCTGTTCGGTTCATCGGTTCAGCACACGGAACGGTTTAAAGCCTGTCAAGCGCTTTCTTCCCGGACACGCATCTTACTTCCGGCGGTTTCACACCCGTCTGCTCAATGCGCCATCCAGCCCCCTGTGGTGGAGATCCAGTGGTTGCCATAGAACAGTAAACGCCAAGAGCGTGTGCAGTGAGACGCTATTTCACGCGCGTCTCAAAAAAAACAAAAAAACATTCGGAATAAAATGGTTACATGTCATCAACCTAAACATTCCGCACGTGAAGGCACCTTAGTCAACTCTAAAGTCTCTGGATCCTGGTAAAGTAGCCAAGCTCCCCAAAGGTCGCCATTCTTGGTCCGTAAATTGAGCAATTTCTCGTTGACCTCTCCTTTCACGGTGAGCCGATCTAAATTCGCTGCTGACGAATAGCTTTATGAAGACGTTTCTTGCATACAGAGGTTTTTATATCCACACACCGGCGATACAATCGTAGATCTTGTTACCACCACCACATGCGGAGTCTGGCTAGAGGCACTGAAAAATACGTTTACTGTTTTACAATACGCAAGAACAATATAATTGTAAGATATCCTTGGAGATGGGCATGATTGGAAAGTTGATTGCGTACACAGTGCCAAAGACGCCTATACTGGTAAGGAACGCTTCCAGTACGACAATGATCTTGGCGCGACTGGTTTAGAACGACCTCTGGAAGCTTCGAAGATTTGAATGGACTGAGATGGCGGTTTCCATGGCCACGTAGACAGATTAGCCAATCGTCTTGTGAGATTTTCGTCGCCTTTATGTTAGCATCTGTTTGTGTCCGGCTAGCAGGTAGAGAAGGCAATGGCGCTACTTTACCAGGATCTAGTGACTTTAGTATGCACAGTTTACAACACGTATAAGTGCCTCGAAATTTCTCATATTATATCGACTCTGGTTGTCGTATACTCGAGTGATTCGTGTAGGTTTTAAGCTACATAAAACAATAGCAAGCCAAGCAGAGTTTAAGGGGAAACTCCAAGGTGAGTTTCTGCTTCTGGTTATGAGTAGAGAATTTAGAAAGAATTCGAGCACCGAAGGAAACGTCCAAAAGATAACAAGAAAGGAAATCACAAGGACAATACCTAACGCCCCCGTACTCAACGGTACGCAACTTGCGTCATAACCACGACACCAAACATTCCACGTGTAGGTACCATTTTGAGCCCGAAAATGCACGTTCAGCGTAGCACCTGCACGGCCGCACCTATTGAACCCCTCAAATTATGATCCTGATAGGTAGGATCCTTTTTTCGAGCTGAGGATATATAAGACCCACAAAACCCGGCGTGCCCGCAGCCCAAACGATGTTTTCCTCACAAGACGGGATTGTCTCAATTTAGGACAAAACCCCGAGACTGGGGAAAAGACGAAGGATAACGCAATACAGTCTCAAACACAGCTGAAGTTTATTCAACAGAAGTTCGGGTTTGTATATGGTTTTACTGCCCCACAAACCAAAAGGAAACATAATCAATATGATACAGTCTTTATACAACCGCATAGGGACCCAAAGGGACTTCGAATAAAGCCGAAAGAGGTTGCTTCAAACCTGAATCATTTCACCCGAACATCCTGATAAGACACACAAATCAAACTAGAGCTTTCCTTTTGGAACAAATCGAAACAAACAAACAGGACTGTGGGTAAAAACCTCGAACTTCAAAACACTCAAAGGAACAAAAAAAGGAACACAAAAACGATAGACGGCTAGGGACAAAACAATAGGACCTGGACATAAAACCTCGGACAACGAAAACCAAAGCGAACACAGAATAAAAGAAAGTACACAAAAGATACTGGCTGTGGCCAACAAAGGAACATATCGAGACAATTTGTAAATGACCTGCTTAAAAAAAAAACCAAGGCAGTCAGATTTGTAGAAATCTCCTGTACTCTGTATCTAAACAAAGGGACGGAGTATTAACTGCATTACCGATAATTAAATATAGTGAGAGACTCCTTTACCAACCGTTTGTAGTCATCTCTCTCGGTTAAGGTAACAAAGGTGGACTGCCAAAGCGGTACTAAACAATTATTACATTAAGAACATTTCGACAACTCTGAGTAGACGTCCCTGTTCTTATGACAACGTTTGTTTTCGATTGAACGGTCATTGAGGCAATCCTTGGTTTGCACTATTGTAGCAGAGGCCACAATCAAAAGGAATTTTGTAGACTACAACCAACATACACAATTGACGAAAATATTCCTTGGAGGAGGTGAACAAGGGGGACAAAAGACAAACACTAATCTCCAAACACAGCTAGGTGACTGGTGCGCGACCGAAAAATCCGCCTGGTCCTGGTATCGAACCAGAGGAGCTCTTCTATTTGCAGTGGAGCGCCTTCCCTACCAACTGAGCTAACCAGGAGTAGGACGTCAGTAGAGCAAAGGGGTTTTATCAGCCGACACCATTCTAACACCAACCAGGGAGAAAGGCTTGCATTTGTAAGGTTATGATTATAATACAATTAAATGCAAATGTGCAAGCAGTGAGCTGCGGCTTTGCATTCAATTGTATTATCAACAAAATTCGACAAACATGAGGTTAATCTGTTAAAGCCTAAAATCATTCTTAAACACTTTGCCGATACCGTAGCTGTTGCCAAGTGACTGAAGATTGTGAAAGTAGCGATGGAAAAGAGGCAGAAGTACATGTTTGGTGGGTGTGGGTTTTCTCGACTTTTATTTTAAAAATAAATCAAGATAGAAAAACTGTTTGAAAACATCACCTTTCGGATACCCAGCCGCACTAAAACGGCAAAAGAAGACGTTGTAGCGAGTATTTAATGGAATGGGCACACAATTGTTTCAGAGCACACTTCAAGAGGTTTCGGATAATGTCAGACTTCACATTTTTCGAAAGGCAGCTATTAGAAGGTAGGAGTGGTTTTGTTGTAGTTTTGCCATATTGCCAACACAAACTAGACGGAACATTAACTGAATATCCAAAAACTGCAGGTGATCGTTTTTCGGCCCTTCCACTGAAAACTATAGGTCTAGAGAACCTTCATGCACGAAGCTTTCTAACGACGTGAAAAGATAATTATGTAATAGTGCAAACCAAGATGTCGCCGACATGGCGCCTTATAAGGACGTCTTCAGAAGGCACGTTCTGAATGAAACCATGTAGTAGGAAATCTAAAGAAGCCTAGCTAAATTTCTGAAAGAACTGGGGCTACTGCTGAACCAATACATGCTCCATGTTTCTGAATGAATTAACTGCCTCAGTCACTGGCCAAAAATAAAACATATATATTATTTTTTTTTTTGTTTTTGGAGGGGGGGCAAAGCTTCAAAGCGCATTTGACGTAGACTCTCATTGAATGAACAGAAAATAACCCGTGCCAGCAGCAAGAGGCACTCCAGTATTGGTTTAATGCGGGATCACCGGGATATTTCCGACGAGCGCCCTTGTGTAGGCGACGGCGAAGTCTATCCTCGCTGCCACTATAGAAAAAAACAGCGCTTTCCCGTCCAAAAGTATGTGGTATTAAGTCCTAGCACTAAAACATTTTTCTTTTTCAGTAGGTGAGGACAACAACCTTGCTTGTTTTTTAGCGTTTGTGGATAACAGTGCGCCGTGTCGCAATTCAGGGGACGCTGCCTATGAATTATGCGCAGTAAGATATATAACCGTCCACTTTTTTTCTTCTTTTTTCTTGCTGCGTCTGCAGCAAAGCGAAGGCCCCATTTTGGAGGCATTGTATTTTTACATTTCGTAAAGTTAAATTAAAACGGTTTGTGACTGAATGTTTTTTTAATAAATTAAAATTATTCGAACTCTGCGCGGTTGAAGAGCCCCTTTCTATAAAACAAACTTAAGGTATCAACAATCTTGACGGCGACAAAACAATGCAGTTTTTCTTACAGCGTACGCGAACATCTAATCTTCAGCATTGTCAACATATTCGTAAAACTACAAATTCTGCTAGTCGCACATTTCTTTTTTTTTCTTTTTTGTGTGTATGGGTAAAGGGGAAGGGGGTAGTTTGATTTAGTTTGAATGTGAGTAGAATCTACTCAGGCAACAAAGATGCTTACATGTTTCTTGTTCACTGTAATGTTGAAATCTACAAAGTGTAAATCTATGCTCCTGAACACACAAAGCGATGACCAGAGGAAGCACAAAAGCGGTCGTGAACTATATAAGACGGAAGACAAAAGGCGAATAGTTCATGTATATTCCGCACGTTTGTGAGAATAAAGTACCATGTCTTTCTATCCGCGCAAATAAACTATGCATTGCAGAAAGGCGCAAACTCGGCCAGAATGTGACGCTAGCTGTTGGGATAGGACGCTAAGGTTTGAGAACATGGCGTTACTTCGACCAAAAGATAAATTAGAACGACGAACTTTCGCTATGAGCGAACATCCACCTAAGCCTAAAGTCGTTAAAACGAGAACTGAGATTATCGAACGCATGTAGCATTCACATCTGTAAAAAACGCTTGTCACCAGAAACGCTAATGTTGCTTTCTCCCATAGTGACAAGCGTTTTTCACTGGATTTAATGATAAAGGCTCTCAGAATAACATTTCTAGTTTTAGTGATAGGGCTAGATGGACGTCGGTTCAAAGATAGTCTTTTTCTTTTGTTTTTTAATTAGAGTAACGTTATCTTCTCAAACTTTCTGGTTTTACCAGAAGCGTGTGCGTCCCATTCTCACGTAGTTTCAGCGTTCTGGGATAGTTTATTTAGGCGTCACAAATATACTTATCTGTTCTCACGAACGCCCGGTATATCTTACAGTGTAGTGTGTAGGTTGATATAGGACATAATAATCCTAGCTCTTCAAATGTGGAACTACATTTTGTTACGAAATATATGAAGATGTTTTTACTTACGGATAGACCGGTCATCCCTGTGTGGTGACGATATCGCTTTTTGCATATATTTGTCATATTCATTCGTTCACCCGGAAGCCTCTTCGGCGATTTGATGTATGTTCGTGATTTTACCTTGAAGCAATCTTCTGACACGGTTCTACAAAATATTAAGCTCATCAAAATTATAACAGTTATGTTTCGGTGTAGAAAGAAAAATAATTTCTTAGAACATCTTTTTATTATTAATGACGACACCTATTTGCACTAATGTGCTATGCTATCACAATTAGTCATCATTTTGCCAACATGATGATGAACCGTGTGTTGAATTGTAGGAAAATGTTTTAACGCATCTAGCATAGCAAAGTACTGTAGCATGGAGAGTAGAATGAGTTATCTCATTTTGTCTAAAACAGAAAAAAAGGTAAAGAAGCCTAGTAAAATATTGTCACGAATGATAATTGATGAGGCGACAATGACTCAGGAAACTAAACGTTTAATTGGAGCGAACTTGTGCCCAAGACAACATAGAAAAAGACTAGCGTTGTAGGCATCGATGGCGGCGTAACAGCAGGATCGAGCGCTCGGGCGAGATTACTCCGAACAGCGAGGCGCGGCTTCTTTTGAAACTTTCCTGGGAGCCTAGAACATTCTACCTTTTTCGTTCTGGAAGTATACGTTTTGAACATGAACAAGCTGCGCGGCTCTCCAATGTTCTAGAAGTTTCCACTTACGTAAGAAAAAAACGCAAGCGGTGGCGGGATTTGAATCCATGTCATCTGCGTGTGAGTCAAGCACTCCGCGTACTTGGCTGCCTGCGCTTTTATATATTTTTATTTATTCGTCTTGGCTAGCTGCGCACGTGTCAATACCTAGCTGAAAACTGGCCAATGTAGGCTCACCCTCTCCATTAGCTATACTTGATATTACACGTAACTGTACTACCCTAAATTCCTCCTTCCCACAATAAAAGCTAAGGTCTGGCCTGAACCACGTAAATTGAAAATGCAGAAGAATGTGCTGGCCTTAAAATGACGAACTTCTGGACATTGTCAGCTAAATTGACGTGACAAGTCACCGAATTATTTCCAAATCCAATTGTCCTGTTCGGCAATTCGTGTCATAATGAGGCATGTGATTTTTTTTTCTTTTCTCGTTCCCGCCGGTCAACAACATTACCAAATCTGTATTTATTTTACTTGAATTTTTTTGAGGGCTATTCTCATTCGTTGGTGGAGCTCCAGAAGAGTGCATGGAAAAGCTATGTTCATACTTCCTACGGTTGTCAACTTTCGCTGATATTAAGATGTCGCGAACATTATTATGTCGATCAAGTATTGCTCTAGGAATTCTAAACAATTAAAAAATGTGACCACAGGAACATGATTGTGCTAGTGTGAGGTGATCTATAACTGAATCATTTAGCAGTTTTATTCTTGTTGATGAAACTTTTAGAATATAAAATATTGAACTAAACTAAGTATAGCAATTAGTAAATAAATAAAACAGTAGTCTTACTTTAAGAAGAGGTTCATCTGCTGAAGAGAGCAATTCGAAAAAAACCTTCATTGGCGCCTCCCAAGTATGGCGCCATGAGGTATCCCCCGCTACTCGAGCATCGAAGCCACGGGGTTCGGAAATGTTGTACGAGGGAATATCACCGTCATGGTACATGCCCATTCTGGAGAGGGAAAGAGAAAGCTAAACCAAAAAACATTACAATAGCCCTTACATTACTCCCATGTGATTCAAAATTAGTTCTTTTAAAAAACTACATCTCTGGCCCACACACGTGGGGCCTTTAGAGAATGAAAAAATGGTATTTCATGACATACTTTTTACTTCAACCGCATAAAGCCAGATGTGATCGACACAGATCAACCAGTTAGTTTTCGTTTATTTTTGTCAATATTATCAATCGGACGCATTGCATTGATCATTGAATTTTATAATGTGCATTGAATGTTTAAAACTACTGCCCGAGGTTCTACAGGAAATGCTTAAAGAGAAAGCGAGGTGACGAAAGATATTCTTCAAATATGTCAAATTTTAAAAACGTACAAATATAAATCTTGATGGGCATTAACAAAGCGCGTATCATCCGTATTATACAAATTATACGACTAGGCAATAATGTTACCCGTTAAGGGAGGATATTTTAGATATGTTACACTTAAGTTCTTTAAAAAAACGCGATTTCAGTCCTGTAACACTAAGGCATATGACGAACGTTTTGTTATTCCGAAGTTTTATCCTGCTCGTTTCAAGTAGCCTTTGGGATCTACAACGAGAGGATGTATAAAACATTTTATAGTAGTGTCCTGTACACAGCGCAGCACTGTTCGTGTGATGAATCGATCACCGGTGTTGACATTGCTTAATTTAACCGCTGCCATAAAATCACATAGTGTGGCGGAAAGTCATCATTTAGTTCAGTGGCGAAAGTGATAAAGCTTGGTGGCCGTCAATCCTCTGTCTAAGTAAAATGCGAAAAAGCGCCGATGTCGCGTCCACGCTATCAGTGTCACGGAGTGTACAATTCCGGTAGAATATCGTTTCGGGCGTATTATGTACCCATTCGTCTGCTGGCGGCGCCGATTGGAAGATGACCGCACAAATTACAACCATCGCTAACTCGATCGCTCGACGAAAACGCAAGCCGTTCACAATCACAAATTTGATGGTATCACAAAAATGCACCATCTAGATTCACGTTCGGTTGAACATTCAAGTCTTTTATTTGCTGGCGACCGATTTTTTGGCTCTTTTAACTGCGCTAGGATTCATTGTCCACACATATTTATCCCAGTTGTGTTGCGACATATTAAAGAAACATATTCTTTGCCAAATCGATTGGTTATAAATAATTACTTTGAAATTGCTAAGTTCTACTATATTGAGAAACGAATTTGCGCACTGCTTTGACATGTTTCTAAAGGGGTTATGACACGCCAAACATAAAATATGAGGCCAAAACACCACCAGCGCCCATTGTATGTCCCTACATTCTCGCTTATTTTTTGTTTTGTTTTTAGATGGCGCGATAGTTTTGTGGATATCGATTTATATGCGGAACATCCAGATCAACACCTTTCGGGAGGGCCGCCATGTTTGTTGAGTCGGTGACGTACCTCGCCGAGCGCTGGGCGTGCCCTTGCATGCACTCCCAGACAAGGCTCTCTCGGCGTCTCACGCTTCAACTCCCCCGTTTACCTTCGCGTTTCGAGCATGCCGTTTCGAGACGAGGACGTCTACGGCATCGCTCTGCTTCGTCTGAGTCTTCGACACTGATCGCAGCAGCGATGAGAGTGATTGTTATCAACAGTTGTTGGAAGCTGGCAATTTTTACTTGGACCCCCGGCGACCAGCTCCGGCGATGACGAGATCGTCACTGACAAACTTCCCGTGGTCCTTGACGACCTCGCACATCTAAGCAGGGTGGAAGGTCAAAGAGCAAGTTGCGAGATGAAAAGTAGCGTTGGAGAAGCCGAGTAGCCTGAGAGGGTGCGATCGTAACGGCAGCTGGGCGAGCTCGGGCGAGCATGGGCGCGCCTAGAATTAGAAAACGGTCAAGTACGCATCATGATCACGTGGTTTATGGGCACAATGATGTGCCTAAATTCGGTAGTGTTGCCTAATCGCAATAAAAAAGATAAACATTAGTAAATTTAGTATTGCAATTACTAGAACTCTAACAATAGCAAAACTTGGTGTACATACTAAATAGCCTTGAGCATTCCATTTCAAGAGTAATCGATATGTTTAATTTTCGTGTCCTACCTTTATAACAAGAATGGTGGTAAAACACAGTGTATGTGTACAAGTGCTGTTCAAGGTTGACTTAGACGTTTGTGTGTTAAGAATCGCTGAAGAAGCTTCACGCAATGGAACTTGTGAAGGTCGTTAACGCAATTTGCTTTAAAGATTCCGCGCCTGGCATAACATAGTTGACGCGTGCGAAGCAGTTCCATCTATCATGGTGGTCAACAATGTGACAGGTGCTGTGGAGCAGCGTTATATAATCAAATTTCAGGTGAAGGAGAAAGTTAAACTAACATAATACTTGAGACGATTGCGAGCGCAGTAAGTGGGACAAGCGGTGTGTCGAACAACAGTGTACGAATGGTTTCAACAGTTGTTCGGCAGAGGAAAACCACCGGTAAAAATGAAACGCTTCGGCACCTTTGTTCAACTGCTGTCACGTATGCCAGTCCTTCCTACGCTCAGTAATCAGAAACAGGCCTAAACAGTGGCAGTGGATCGTTGACTCACACGGGGAGTACTTTGTAAAAAAAGTGACAGTATCGTGCCTGTCAAAAGTGTTTTTTTTGCTTTGAAGGCAGTAAAAGTCCCAGCCAACCTTGAACGACTCTTGCAATTTTCCCACTTGTCCATTTGTATTCTTACGGAGTTATTTCTTGTCCCATATACTGACTTATAAATCTATAAACGTTGCTACAACAGTAAAATAGAGTTGAAAATAAGAACTCTTACAGATGTCCCAGTTCGTGAGCTGCAGCGGATACCCCGGAGTATGTATGTGCCACGTCTTCTATCTGACCGAAACGATGCATGGAATGACAGAGTCCACCCAAGTAGGCTAGTCCTAAACATTAAACAGCAATGTAAATTTACACGTCAAAAACACTTGCTAACAACGTATATTACTAGCAGCTGTGTTACTCTTCGTAATTACAATATATTAACGCAATTAGCCTTCAACAAACCAATTTAGAGGGAGTTTAATACAAATAAATTTTAAAAACATGTATTTCCAGAACAATACGTTTGCAATTCTTTTTTTAAGTAGTTTATTATGTGTCCGGCGTAATTGATCAGCCCAATGACGCTCTTCCGGGTGCCTCTGATGTAAAGAGGCAGGCGTAAACTCACAGAGAGAAATTTCTTAAAATCAAAACGCGAAGTAAGGTCTGTAAGTCATTCTTATGCAGCATCAACATAGTTTCTTTGAATAAGGGATATAGTTCGAAACCTGCTAAAAGCATATGTTGAAAAGTTTTAGCTAGAGAGCTAGCGATTGCTCCGATCTTCACGGTCCTGAATAAGTATTGAGCCGATCTAATTTGTAAATTTGTCGACACATATCTCGGAACACGCGCTGGTAACGAGAAATAAAAAAAATAAGAAGCATTCTCGAAATTCGGCAGTCTGCAATTTTTCATTGTGAAAAGCCTTATTATGGTAATTAAAAAGGATTACCGAATATAATTGTTTAGAAAATATTGAGCGGGAATTATCCTTCACTTATTGTCCGCTGGAAGTAAACGCCAGGCGCACAAACAAGTTTCGCGTACCTACGAATGTTTTGTTATATTATAAATTTATAATGGCCAAATTTGAACGCCCGGTATCCTCAAAGTACGTGGTACACACACTGCAGATTTTTACTGTAATATTGAGCTCTTTGTTGTTTTTCTGCTATTCACTGATATGTACGAGTTCCAAAAAAGTTTTGCCGAAAAATTGGTAAATTTCGCAACAGCAAGACGAAAGTACAAAAGTTATTAAAATATGAAACGCACTCCCTATATCTTAGAACTTTTGTTTTGCAGCACTGCCTTACCAGCTCGTTTTCTACGAGGTCGCTGTCTCTCCAGTCACTGCTGTGCATGTTTGAACTGTTAAATCCGTTCATCTGTAACTGGGATGCGGGCAACAATGACCCGCCACTTGTGACTCGCACAAGGGTGGGTTGTTGGTTTTGTTGTCTGGTGTGTCTGGTGTTCATATTTACCGAAGAGTTTGTGCATGGAAAAAGCGTTTCCCGAAAAAAGGTTTGTTTGAAGGAATACAAAAGTTCAAGGAAGGACGCACAAGTGTTAGACATAGAGAAGGAGCCAGAAGCCTGCCCGCGTCCAGCGTGCACGTGAAGTGGTTCTGTCGATGAACGAGGTACAGTGGATCATGTGAAAAATTTGTTATCCAATCTGTCAAGGCTTTGCAGTAATGCATGATAGGGGTTAGGATCTGAATGGTTTAAATTGTTTTTGTTGTCAAGACGTTTATTGAGGCAAGAGATTACACCAGGATCGAAAGTCAGGTGCGACGCGGTCGCAGTTTTGGCGTGGCGTCTAAGTCCACGGATGAACAAGGGGGACGGGGGATGACAGTTACACCGAAGTTTCTAGGTTTAGATTAAAATTTATTCTACAGCAAGAAAATAATTTTAAATCACCCTCGTATGTATATGTAAAAAAATACCAAATCCGTCCGACGATTAAAAGAAATATCCTACGGAAACAGGCAAATACACATGCGAAATCATACAAATGCCGCTAACAACTGCTAAAAATATTACCTGAAATTTACACATCAATAAAAATGAAATCACCCGTGCAAACGTTTTTAATGTTCAGTGCACTGTACACGTGAAAATCATTAAACGAATACTGAAATTTAAAAAAAATCCCAAATGGGACTTACTTTTTAGCAAAAATCGACAAAAAACACATCATTGGCGCAATATTTATGCAGGCAGACACAATTTAGGTGCAGGTAGCCCTCCTTAGGCCCCGCCAAAAACAAAAAAGTTCTTAGATAGCTAAACCTTATTTCTGGGGTCTCATTGGTTCGAGCTATTTTTGGGGTTTGGAATGTTTCTCGTAAAATTGTTTCTCCCTGCCATTGTACTATTTTATTGTACATTTTTTATGGTTGCAAATCGAACCATAAAGACATAGTCATTATGATTTTAAAAAAAAAACTATCACGAGATCACCTTTTCCGTTTCGGTTTCCAGCGATAACAAACATGGCAGTCGGCGTCTGCGGCAAGCAGTTTCTAACATTGCGTAACTCGATGAGGTCGTCTATTTTTATGAGTGCAAGTTGTTTCGCTTTCTCCGATATTCATCAGAGGCAGATCTGAACCGGTGAAGAGGTTTTCTGAACTCACCAGGCTCGATCTAAAAGGGACAGTAAAAATCGACGCCTGGACGATGCAACCTAAACATTTCGTCAAAGGTATATTTCACAGGACCGTTTTTGTTTTCTTGTAAAATTACAAAGCGTAGCTCCCTTTCAGTAAAAAATGGGGCCAAACAATTTGGCAGGGTCAACGGCGGGTGGCGACGCAGACGACTGGGTCGAACGGCGGGGCGCGTTTTGCGCAGGTATTGAACATGGCTTCGGGAGCAGTGTCGGAAGGTGTAGCCGACCAGCGAAAGAAAGCAGACGACACGAAGACGAAAATCGTCGGCAGCAAGAACGCCGTTGTTATGTAACAGTGTTTTTTTTTGTTTTGTTTTGTTTTTTTCTTCAAGGTTTGTTTTCATTGCCCGCATTTATTCTTTAAATCAAAGGTACGCTACAAAAAGCTTATGTTAATTTTATTCAATCTCGGTCGTCGCGAGCAGTCTCGATACCGGAGTAGCGCCATCTATGAATAAGTGCGCCAAACGCGCGTCGCCGCTCGACTCAGTCGTCTGTGTCGCCGCCCGTGTTGACCCTGGCATGTTTTTTTAGCCCTATTGTCTGCAGAAAGGGAGCTCCGCTTTGTAATTTTACAAAGAAAAACGGATCTGTGAAGTACACCTTTGACGAAAAGTTTAGACTGCTTCGTGCAGGCGACGATTTTTACGGTCAATTTTAGATCGAGCATGGTTAATTCATGCACCCTATAGTTTGGTGCAAACAAATGTAACAAATATCACAATGTGGCAGCGTTACTGGTGGAGGCCTGGCGTTCCACGTCAACCAATTTGCTCGATCTGGCTTTATGCGTTCGTTTGCACATTTTGATTCCGGATGAATCATACAACTGTCGTGATTGCGAACTAGGTTCAGTACTAAGGTGTAACCTTCACGAGTAAGACGATTGGAGCCATTTTGCTGGAAACAATCGAGTGTTCGTCTCGCATCAGGTTTGTCCAGGTATGATTCCACCTTTTCATTTCGGAAGAGCCGTTCTCTCATGTTCGAGCAGTGCACCTGGCTTGCATACACTCTAAGAAAAAAGTTGGCCTCAAGGGACTAACGGCAGCATTTGGTCCTCTGAGCTCCCAGTTGCTCCCCGAAAGGACCATCTGGTTCAAGCTAGGTACCGTGCGCAAAAGCTGGGGACTAACTGCGTTCGACTGGGACTAACCGATAGGCGTGCGCGAGCAAAAGCATCCATTAGTCCCCCTCAGACAGGGTGCATCTGTATGGTTTAGTCCCCGAAGGCAAACGGAATGTTCGCCAGGAGGACGGATGCTATTTCGCTTGTCTTGGGGATCGGCGAGACTCAGCCCAGCACGGCTGAAAGTGTTGACAAAACTCGGACGAAACTGGCGAATTTGTTTAATGTGCCACGAACGTCAAGACATTACATGATAGGGCTTCGCGCGTTGTGTAAATGCGAGTTAACGAATGTGTTGACTCGTCTTCATCCAACTATCTTGTCAAAAATGACCTGTTGACATTTCACAAGTCCCATTCACGTAATTTGCCTTCGCGCAAAAGATTAGCATTTATCCAAACAGAACACCTCCAAGTACTAACACTTTTTTTTCTCTTAAATGAAACTTAACAGTTTGTAGAAGCCGCGCTTTCGACACCGGAGTCTCGCAGTCAGAATAAATGGTCACTTCAATCGCTAAAACTGAGTTACTGAGAACAAGTCGAGCCTCGTCTCTGCGTCTCCCCGTGACCAACCTTTCTGGGTAGTCCATTGTCGAACTCAAAATCCGCAACAACACACTTGATGCGCGGCACGTTCCACTCAAAAAGCACATTCAGGAGCAGTATCCAGACGCCTTCATGCTATCGTCGTCGCTGTTTCAGATAACGAACCGCGCCCGGAACGTCACCCAGGGTAACACCCAGCTAATACAGAACAAATGCGAACTAGAACCAAAAAAAAAAGGCGAAAGAGAAAAAAAAACGAAAAACAAAACGTGTTCGCTTGTACGTCACTTGACTGGCGTGTTTAAAATGGCGACCTTCTCCCGTCCTTGAAGCAGTGCTGTGTGTCCGTGTGTTGTGTGTAGTGGGAGGGAAAAAGATTTTCGTGCGCACCCTTCCCCCTCCCACCAATCCCCCCAACCCCGCATTCTTTCTTGTAATCCTCGGTCACGTGGGGTTTGGGCAGATGGGGAGATAGGGTCCGCCGGAAAAATGGGAAGGGTCTTTGTTTGAAAAGCACCTGTTTTTAGTCAGTTGAATTCTCGTCGGAAGCTAGTCCCCGTTCTTTCTCCTTGTGTCCTCTCCGATCATTGCGGGATCCGGTTTGGATTCGCGGGGCTGCAGCACTGCACTTGATCTGTTCTGAAGTCACAAGTCAAGGGAACTCGATCAAGGTATGTCGAAGTACTTCTGTTTATGGTATATTCATTAACTGCGTGTTCAGAAAGTGTTTTATTTTGAGCGCGTTCTCTAGCTTGCAAAGCGCGCGCCATGCTCTATTCTTTTTGGCACAATGGTTGTTGATTTTGTTATGCAGCACAGAGACCTCATATTCAATCGTATCGAGCGAAACGCCAGTTCTACCGATAGCTTATTTTTTTGTGTTTTGCAGACCCTGGCAGGGTCGCTTGACCATAAAGGCCTGTCCACACATGCAGCGGAGCGCCACAATCATAGCGCTGACCTTGCGCTAAGCGCGTGCTGACGGGAGCGGTCACCAATTTTGTATCGCACCGTCAAAACTGTTGCTCATGGCAGACGAAAAGTAGCTCACGACACGTGAGCAGCGCTACATCAGCGCTTCGCTGCATCTGAGAACCGGCATTAATGGAGACATTTATTCGATTGTACAGTAGACTTCCGCGTTGATGGCGGGAGCTTGTGCCGTCACTTTAAAGCATAGTTTGAGTACGTACACGCTGGGTCTGTAATTCGCAGCGAACGGTCTACTAAAATCTAATATTGCGCTGGTCTGCTGTCAACAGATCGGATGTTGGATGTGAACCATTGTAGCACTTATGCAGCCTATTTGTTATTTTATTCTGCGTGTGTTATATCTCATACTTTTGTCGAGCGATTGGGTATTTCACGCTGCCCTGTTACTAATAATCCAAATTCCTCTCAAACAGGCAAGAAGCTGCCGGTGCCCCAATAAACGGTGCTGGGACCACGACAGGTTTGGACAGACGTCCCAGTGTTCAAGCCATCGTCGACGCAAGTGCACTCTTCGGAATTCGGCCTTATCGTGGATTCTACCACCCAGGAACTTCGACTTCAGTCATCCTTGAATGCGATGTGTATCTACGAGGCAATAAAGCTACGTTTAACCTGAACTGCAAGATTTCGTTTCGGAGATTTGTGGCTCGGGACCAAATGTAAAAGATAAACCTTTAGTCCCAAGAGTCTAAATCCAAGGGCGCAACGTTTAGACCCAGGGGTCCAAGTGCCAGGGCCTAACAGTTGGTCCTCGGGGTTCATTTGAAGCGGTGTAACAATTAGTCCCAGGGGTCCAAGTGCAAGGGCCTAACAGTTCGTCCTCGGGGTTCAATTGAGACGGTGTAACAGTTGGTCCCAGGGGACCAAGTGCAAGGGCCTAACAGTTGGTCCTCGAGGTGCAATTGAAACGGTGTAACATTTGATCCCATCGGAGGAACTGCGAGAGACTAACGGAGGGGTGAAACTGTTACTCCCCTTCCCGTTAGTCTCCGAGGGGACTAATGGTTGTGGCAACGCACTTGCTCCCCTCGGGGACTAAGTCGCGCTCCCCTTTTTCTTAGAGTGTAGAACGAATATTTCTAGGTGGTGTTCTAATGGTCGTTTTCCTCCTACCGCCCGCACCAGGCGGTGGCTGCACGAACTAAAAATTGAGAAAGTGACCTACCTGTGCTACCAATCGGTAATGGGAGCTGTAGTCTAACAGTTTCTTCTCTTTCTGGGAGCTGCGGCGCGAGCCCTTCGCGACTTGGAAAGAGGGGCATCCGTGAAGTCCACCCAGATGTCGTGTTTTTCTTTCCGTCCACTTTCTTTTTTTGTGTAACACAATTATATAGTATGCTGCAATTACGTGCTCCACTCGCTGATCCACAGCCTCCTTCCGAATTTCCTCGATTTTTCGTGCCGACTTCCGCCGCTTGGCATATGGCGCTCGCGCGTGCGCAGAACGCTTCTCGGAAAAGGTCCATTGTGCGTCATGACGCTCCGCTCACCCACCTTGCTCTAGCACGCTATGTGAGAAAACAATAACAAAAAGCTGAAATATATTTTGCAGATTTTTCTGGTTATTTCGGTCACTCTTTGCCGCACATCGACAGACGCTTGTTTGGGACTGTGGTTCGTGCCTGATGGAACGCCAGACGGAGTTTTAATGGCCGCATCATGCGAGCGTCGCAGACAAGTTGGAACAGGAGCGGAATGGCAGACGGACGCAAGCGATGGCTTGAAATAAAATACGTGTCCCAAGCAATACATTTAAAAAAAAATGCATTGCCGTGTTCCTTTAGAGCAGAAGGGTTTCAAACTCATTTGAGCGTGGGGGCCAAATGTCCCACATCGGGAAAGGTCGAGAGCCAACGTAAGAAGTGTGTTTGTGTGTGTGTGTGAGGGGGGGAGACTTCGTGCTTTATGCTTTTTCTTTAAACTCACAGGCTTGCCAGCGACATATTTATATTTGATTTGTTTATAAGACTACTTTCGGCCCTCACCTGATGTGATCAGATTTAAAAAATAACACCGCCGCCCCCCCACCCCCCTTCCCTTCAAATTGCTGGAATTTTAATAGAAGTACAAACATTTTTAATAGAACAAGTATAGCATTTTAATAGAACAAGTACGCTGTCGTTTCCGCCGCTCAATTCAGCCAGGAATTAACCCAAGCACAGCATTTGGCAACAATAAAAGCAATCAGTTGATACTACAGTGTGTTACTATCCTGATGATTTTGACAACTTTCGAAGAAATACTTCTTTTTAATAGCGATATATTTTTGAAGGCGAGAATTCCGAGCTCGTAGCTTTATCCTTGGCGGTAGCTTATGCTGAACGAGAGTTCGCGCAGCGAGATGCATCCTCAACGAATAGCTTGCGCTTGGAAGCAATATTTAAATCGAAACAAAGGGCAAATGACTACAGATAAGCATAAACTATGTGAGTACGTTAAACAAACAGAGCTACTTTCGAGCGAAAAGCAAGCGACGAGATGAGATCACAATGGCGCATGCCATTCTTAGCGCTCGAGACATCGGAACTGGACTCCGCTTGCCTGCGGACCGCCTCCAGCAAGCGCGAGCCGCACGCGGGCCGCGTGTTTGAGACCTCTGCTTTAGAGTATACACTCACTGACTGCGCCTGACGTAGGGGACGATTATGCACCGTGTGATAGCCGAGTCTCCTTCCTGACTAAAACCCTGAGTTCCTTCGGTCTCCCTTTCTGCATACTGTTGCGTAGCAAGCGGAACATGCCACCTTTTGTATTTAAAGGGAAGTGCTCCATCTGAGATATAGTCTCCACAAACCTCCGGAGCACTACAGCACGACCATTTGCTTAGTTTTTGCCGATAGCTTCAAATGGGAATCCTTCGCGGACCTTTTTGCTAATTTTGGTCTGACCAGATGACGCCGCAATATCACGTCACGTGATTGTGGGACGTAATGTAACGTACCCTGGTTACGTCACGTGATGTCACAGTGTTACGTGGCGTTATGGTGATACATGACGTTATAATGTCACGGAACGTGACGTCAGGATGTTTCCACTAGCGCGGAAATATGTCCGTAAATTCCGATAGAAATTACCGCTACTTCAAAAACTCATCAAGTACTCCTGCATCCTGATTTCATGCTGTAATCTCTAAGCCACGCGATTCTTGTTCTTGGTCAGTAGGTAGTCAGAATGACGTCACGTTAGGTCAAGCTTTAGCAACAAATTTCAGCACACCCGTAGAAAGACATTCGTGATAAACTTTACAATCGTTTGTCGATGTTCGTAGAAAGCGCCCGACGCCAGTCCACATTTTTCACATACGAGACTTTGGTTGGTGCAATCCTACCGTGCACCCTATGAGGATACCAGGAATCGTTTTGCCAAACCTCGTTACCCAGCCGGACGCCGAATATGCAAATGCTGCACTCTTGTGGAATAAATTGTTTGAACGGGAACGTCCATCGGCCCCACAGGGTCACCAGAATACTACGCCCAGAGTTTCTGGCGCTCTTTTCCCTATTGTTCTACGCTGCCACGACGGTCATTCCTGCGTTCGCGTCACGTGACGTGTACTTAAGCGCCACCAGGTTTTAGGCATTGCCGTTTAATCGATCAGAACTGGACGCGTATCTTAACATGCATAGCGGAGTAGGTCGACAGTCGAAATTCGGCACTGCGATTGTCCCGACTTCATGTACGTCACATCGCCTGGTTTACGGGGTGAAAGACAGAAGGGTGGACCGAGGCTTGGGTCAGCGCGCGTTATGGCGCGTTTACACTTGCGGATCTGGCGGTGGATCCGCGCAGGCTGAAAGCAAATTTTGGTGGCGGGTGACGAAAGCGACTCGTCGCCGGCGGAAATTTCAGATGTGGGTCGCAGATTCATCCAGATTTTCCGGCAGCGACGAGTCTCTTCGCCACCTGACTCCAAAATCCACTTTTCCGCCTGCGACTGATCCGCCAGCCAATCCGCATGTGTAAACGCGCCATTTGGGATTCACACCTTATTGGGCAGGAGGTCGAAATATAGGTGCGCTTTATCGAGTTTGTTGGTCCCCTCAGCCCGGTGTTTATTAACGCAGCATAACAACGATATGGAACCTCGCTCAGCACGGTCTGAGGACAAGCGCTTCACTCTGACCAGCGATTTATTCGCACGAGGGGCGGCCTTACGGATAGTCAGCTTCGATATCTCCGCTCAAAAACAAACAAGAAAATACGGTCTGTTGTCCCCACATGTGAAGCGTACCGCTAGAGGCATGACTGTTTTATCTCCTCCCCAATCCTCGCCGGCTACCTTATTTTCCCACCGTTATCGGGCAAGCAAATTTGTGATCCGGTTAGAAACTTGAGCTTGAGTCACGGAAGTGGGTTAGCCTCAGCCTCGGACATCCTCTCCTCCCTTCCCCAGATAACTTGGCGACGTGACGTCTATGAAAACGCGCCAATCAGAGAACCGAACTTGGCATGTTGAATGCCTCCAGAAGCTCTTCCGAATACGCGAACCGGGCAGGCGTCGTTCGCGACAGTTACCTTTTTGATATGCAACGCTTTACCGGTGAGTATGGTGCTCGGAGATAAATGCTGTATTGTTTAGCACTGTCGGGAATTGGTTTTAAATAAAACAGGCCGACCAAAAACGCCCGCTGTACACTTGGTCTCGCGTGCCGCCAAAAGCTGGTGTCAAATGCAACACCGATTGTACGCATCATGTGGCTGACGTGGCGTCACTCTAAAGCGTGGCTTGTAGACGGTGTATTTAGGACTGACTAACCTTTAACATTGGTTGTAATCCTTCCATTTATTAGGTCGGCGAGCGGCAACCTGTAGAAACATGAAACAAAGTTTGATCGTTGAAATGTACGCTGCTAGAAAGATTTTTTTAAGACGGAGCACAGATGCGCCTTCGTTTTGAAGATGCATAGAAGATGAAATAGCATCTCTTCTCTCTACTACAGGAGATCAGCCGTTACGCAGTTGAAGTGGAGAACCTGCACGTCCATAGAGTTTCCAACTGCTCGATCAGGGTCAAGTGGTTGATGAATCGCGTTTGCAATAGACCCCTTTCGAAATACTGCCCTTTTTGACAACTGTGGAATCCTGCACAATGGCCGACTAAAAACATAACGTCACGGCACACTTTATGCGTTTGGTGGGAGTAAAAAGAAAACACCCACAGAAAAAGGTGATGAGAGCAGGGACGTTGCACTTTCGAAGCTTTTGATTGTCTCGTGGGCTCTCAGCGTTGGACGCGCTCCGGCGTTTTCTATCTTATGTGAATGACCTGCACGTTCCACGATGTCAGTTGTTCCGCCATTGTGCAGTGGTTCCGACCTTCTAAGATTTGGCACGTGAATTTTGAAAGGTCTATACGAGCTGCGAGGAGGCGCTGAAATCTTTGATCGTCAGCAAACGTCTCTGCATTTCCCGCCTTCTTCCTCCTCGCCTCCAGACAACGCAGCGCATGCGCATTTCCGAGCAATCTCCGTGGTAGGCCACTGCCAGTTAAATTGCAAACGCTCCTTCTTGTTTGAGATGAACACTCTCTACAATCTAGGCTCTGTAGTTTAATGCGACGCGATCCACATCGTACCCTAGTGCGCTACGGTGAGGTGCTTCTCCAAGATGACTTACTTTATAAGCGTGTATCTGTTATTACCCCTTTTCCGGCGGAATCCTTCGGCGTCCGTACTCATAAACCCACGTGATTGCGGGTCGCGCGCCACAGTACACCTCACTGGGCTACTGCTGTCACCCCATCGCCGTCGCCTCCTTGCACAACCAGGTCACGTATGGCATGAATGCGATATCGGTCCCTCTCTCTTTGCCCCTCCCCTTTCTCAACGCCGCCCACATAGCAGCAGCTCCAAAACCGCAGCCGAAACTGCCGCTTCTGGGGTCTGAAAGGTTTTCATACCCGTCGTCAAAAAGCAAGTAAATAAGCCGTGCTGTAATGTAGAATTTCGGCCAGAAACAAAACAACAGTCTCAGTGTCATTTGATCCCCAAAAGCAAATTTTGTAAAAGCATTTCGCATAAGCATATGTCTTATAAAGCACATCTCCCACAGCTATCCTAAAGCACATACTAAAGCGCATTGACTAAATAGAATAGCAGCTGGTTGCGAAGCTGCAGGGTTAGGGTTAGGTTAGGTTAGGTTAGGTTAGGTTAGGCTGTAGGTTAGGTTAGCTAGGTTAGGTTAGGGTTAGGTTAGGTTAGGCTAGGTTAGGTTAGGTTAGGTTAGGTCAGGTTAGGTGAGGAGTAGGTGAGGTGAGGTTAGGTGAGGTTAGGTTAGAGTTAGGCTAGGTTAGGCTATAGGTTAGGTTAGGTTAGAGCAAGGCAACGGCTGCCGCTGTCAATCGCAGCAAACTCTGCATGCGTCGTTTGAATTTGTTGGCATATATCTTTCATCGCACTTGTCGGCCATAGTTAGTTTGTGTGTGCTACCAAAATATGCAGACATAGAAATTGCAGCGCATGGGGCAAACAATAGCTTGTGTCATGATGCAACTCGGGTTTTGCTGCTCACCATATATACGATAGCGCAAATGGACCGTATAAATATTGAACGGCAAGCGGTTTCTGGGGAAAAAAACGCGTGTTAAGGACGCCATTTTACGTTTACTAAGAACATATTGATACTGAGTTTGGTACAAAATTGTTTGAAGCTGTTTATAAAAAACAATGCCGCATAATTTTCGATGATGGCTATATCAGTTGTCTTTTTCTGTGGCACACTAAAAGTGCAGACACATTGCTAATTTCTTTCAAATTAGTTCAACAAATTACTCAACCTCTATGTCAAAAAAACCTTCACTGGTAGGGCAATTAAATTTGACAGTACCTTAATTTTATAACACGTTTCAACCAAAATAGCGAGATAAATGTTTTACTTTCCAGGTTATTTACATTATGGACGATTTAATGTTAATATAATTGTTCATACATTCTGTAGATACCTTTTTAATTTTTAATGCTATTAACAGATGTAAAATTCGAAGCTACATATCTGCATGCCTAAGCATCCTTAATCAGAACGTCTCTCAATATTCACTGACTTTAGGGCTGGACGTCGATTTAAAATATTAACCCGATTAATCGCCACCCTTTAATCGGTCAGGTAGTCGATTGATCGGTTTCGTTCATTCCAACGCATAATAGTTTTTATAAAGACAAATAGTATTTTTTCTGCCTTTACTGAATATCTAATAAACGCAATATGCACGATTTCAGATTTTAAATCATTCTTGATGCGTTGTTGAGAACATTCAAAATACACCCACACTCCAGCGGTGTGTCTGCCTTCTTGTTCGTCTCTGTGTATGTGTCCTTCAAACATTCAGCTGGTATTATTACCAAACACCCACACTCAAATTATATTTCAGCCGCAGAGGCAAAGCGATTCGTTGATATTCTCCGGCAATAGATAACTCATTTGATTGTTCTCAATAATATCTGGTGCCCTACACGGACATTCGCAAGGCGTTGAAGGGAATCGGCCACGTATAACTTTTCTCAACTTGTTAGGAGTTACAAACCTCGCCCCTACAGTTTACTTTAGGTCTCAAGCACACCTAAATTTGCCTTCATACATGTGTACTTGTCCACATCTGCGCGGTGCAAGCCTTGGACTTTTTTACTTTATTTTTGTTCGTCAAAATTAACAGATTAACCGGTAAGAAAATATAATCGACTATTAAACCATTAATCGATTAATCGGTAGTTTAATCGATCAACCACCCAGCGACTAATATTAAGTCAATAATTCTAACTTTGGTCAAAATAAAAATCAAGGAAAGCTATGGGTGGCAATGAAGTTAAGCAACATAGGTATTTCGCGTTTATGCTAAATATTTCGAAATTTCGTCCATCCGGAACTTTTTTCATATCTGTCATATTAGTGTTTTTTCCCATTTGATCATGCACCAACTAGCCCTACTACATGCTTTGCTGCTGTGACATTAGCTATACTGCATTATATCACCTCAATCACTTTATGAAAATGTATTGATGCTCTACAGCAAATACTAATTTTAAAAAATATGTAACTAACCCTCCTGAAAAAGCCATTTGTATGAGAAATTTCTTGTTTCCAATAAATATATATGAATCATATAAGACATACATAAGAACATATAAAAACCATATAAGAACTATATAATATATATAAGTACATATAAGAACCATATAAGAGACTGATAGGACACTTCGCAAAAGTTTCTTATATGGTTCTTATATGTTAATATATATCATACAGTTATATATATAGTTACTAATATAGTCCTATATATGTTCTTATATATCTTGCATAATGATCCATATGTGTTTATTGGACACAGAAATTTCTCATAGAAATGAGATTTTTCAATAGGGAACCTAACACGCGCGGGAAGAAAAGAAAACTGGCAAGATACTCAGTGGTACATTTTATGTATAAGTCTAAAAGTTAAGAGTATTGCAGCGCGCAATGCTTTTTAAGGCTCCCCCCCCCCTCCAAACAAAAAAAGACAAACTTTTTGATATTGAGAGGTGGGGGGGGGAGGCCTCTGAATCCCAGAATGTTGGTCGTTCGTCCGTCCGTCCGTCCTTATTCCGCTAAACTTAGTTGGGAAATGGCCGTCACGTGTCTTAAAGTCATATCCTCTATGCGCCGATTTAGTCCCTACGCAATATTTAGCATGTTGACCGGCGTCCGGCGACATATACAACAATTCAGATTCTCCGCTAAATTTAGTATTAAAATTTACATATTGCGACCAATGCACCGGCAGTTTCCCCACTACATTTAGGGGGATATTCTATAAAAACTATAGGTTCGTCACAAACTGAAGACAGTTTATGTCTTCAAAACATAATTAAATGAGTAAGCTCTATACGCAGGGAAGTGACGATGCGGCAACAAAGTAATTGCGGACAGCGACGTGATGGCACGGGTATTCTCAGCACCGCTCGCACGTGCCGGTGTTTCTTTACATTTTGCTTTCTTCTTCTTTTATTGAAGCCTTTCTTTCTGGCAAGAAACCTTCAGTTGCCATCATGCTGTTGCACGGGTGGGTCGTGCCCACTTTATAGCAGTGGCGCCGAGGAAGGAGTGTATATAACCTAGAAAAGGCTGGCAACTCGTCATTGGATTTCGATAGCGCGCAGGAAGGCAACGCTAACAAAACCGCCGTCAGAATGGCCTACGTGGTTCTCCACCTCAATGACGAGTCAGAGAAGTTGCCTGCCTACCGAATTCGGATCGAGGCATTTTTTCGAGGGTAACGCCGTGACCGACCCTGGGAATACCCGAGTCCTTCTTGTCTCGGCTCTAAGTACGAGGACAATTGAAGTGTTGGAAGAATCGTGCGCAGCGAACGCCGTTAACGAGCTATCGTTCGAAGAAGTAGTCAAGGTTCTGTCTTGGCGGCTATTTCTCACCGGCACCCAATGAAATCGCCGAAAGCTTCAAATTCTTCAGCAGGCACCAAAACGAAGATGAAACCGTGCAGACATTCCTCGTGGAGCTTCGACGACAAGCAGAGAAGGTAATTTCGGCACGTTGCTGGATCGGATGCTACGCGACCGGCTGGTTTGCGGAATACGAAGTGAAGACGTGCGCAAGCTATTGTTAGCTCGACGTGAGGTGACTCTGAAGGAAGCAGAAGCCATCGCCTTGGCTGCTGGAGCGGCCGCCATTTACCTCGCAGCCATGAAGTTACCACGGACTACGGGGACCGAAGTCAACGCAGTCACCACTAATAGACGTCACGTGAAGAGGTCTAACAAGGGTTTTCAAAAACGGCGGAATACAAGTCCTCCAGGTTCCTGTCGAAGGTGTGGAGCAGGGTTACATACAGCGGACGCGTGCAAATTCAGATCGACCAAGTGCTTCGGCTGCGGGAAGCATGGTCATTTGGCACGACAGTGCCCTGACCGAAAAAGACTAGAACCGAAAAGGACCACCGACAAGGCGCGCTACGGCAAGACGTCCAACGCCTTGGAGAAACTGACGAATTCATCAGGGACCGAGGAAAGCCAACTACTGACCTTAGACTGCAGATTCACGGATGGCAACATTGTTGGGTTTGTGGAACGCATACACCGGAAGTTCGTCTGGGGAGGCGTGTCGCTCGTCATGCAAATCGACACCGGTTCACCGGTCAGGGTCGTATCACAGGACATTTACAAGAGGTTCGAGAAATCATGGCCGAAGCACAAGAAGACTGCAGTTCGGCTGACATGTTTTGTGGGTAAACTACCTGTCCTTGGCGAGTTGAACTTGGAAGTCACCTACGAAGGGAAGACGGTCGGTGGTAAACTGATCGTGTTGGGCTGCGCTCTACCGTCGTTGTGCGGGCGGAATCTAATCCGCGACATGGGAGCTTGTGGTGTCCCTGTGTTTCACCTTGGACATGGGACGTCGCCAGGGGAATCGAGACCAGTGTCAATAAGCCAAAACGACCTACAAGCTATCCTGGCTGAATACTCGGATCTCTTCAAGCCAGGCTTGGGGTTGCTGGAGGGACCTCCGGTCAAGTTACTCCTACGCTCTGACGCCGTTCCTAGATTCTTGAAAGCAAGACCCGTTCCATACGCCTTGAGAACAAAGGTGACAGAACAGCTTGATCGCTTAGTGCCTGAAGGAGTGTTATCGGCGGTGACATACGCCGAGTGGGCTACTCCGATTGTTCCAGTGGTACAAAAGAACGGGAACATTAGAGTTTGTGGAGATTTCAAGCTGACACTAAACACAGCCTGCCACACGGAGAAATACCCACTCCCTGTAATCGAGGACATCTTCGCGTCTCTCAACGGCGGGGAAGTGTTCAGTACCCTTGATTTGAGCAACGCCCACAACCAGGTTTGCCTGGACGAAGACTCCCGTCAAATGCGTGTCATTAACACTCACAAGGGTCTATTTTCCTACAACAGGCTGCCGTTCGGGATCGCATCGGCACCGGCTATTTTCCAGTGGAGGATCGAGTTCCTGTTGAAGGATCTACCGGGGGTACAAGTGTACCTCGACGACATACTGGTTGCAGAGAAGAAGGGTCAGTTCACGCTTCAAATGGTCCTTCAGCGATTGCGGGAGAATGGCGTCAACCTGAACAAAGGCAAGTGCAAGTTTCGTCAATCGGAAGTCAATTACCTCGTCATAGAATAGACGCACGGGCCTCCACCGAAAGACGACAACTAGACGCAATCCTCAAGGCACCGCGACCAACGGATGTGTCAGAACTTCGCTCCTACCTCGGCTTGATTACGTACTATAGCAAGTTCCTACCAAACATGGCAACCCTGCTGTCCCCTCTGTACGAACTGCTTAACAAGGGGCATAAATGGCACTGGTCGAAAGACGCAGAAGGAGCTTTTCAACAAAGTAAGCTCAAGTTGAAACAGTCGCAGATTCTAGCACATTTCGACCCGACGAAGCCCCTTCGGTTAGAATGTGACACATCCCCGTATGGCATCGGCGCGGTGCTGTCAGTCAAGGATGGAAATGAATATCCACCGGTTGGGTTTCGCTCACATACCTTGTCGAAGGCAGAGCGGAATAACGCGCATCTGGAAAAAGAAGGATTGGCTCTCGTATTCTGGGGTCACAAAGTTCAGAGAATACTTGGGGGCCGTGTATTTACTTTGGTGAGGAGACCACAAACCTCTGGTGGGCATTTTTCATCAAAATCGAGCTTGTCCCTCACACCGCGGCAGCAAAAATACAATGCTGGGCGTTGCTGTTAAGTGCCTACTCGTATCAGATAGAGTACCGGAAAGAAGAGCTGAACCAAAATGCGGATGCCCTCAGCAGATTGCCATAACCAGCAACAGACGTGTCTTCTGAAGACTTGCAGGAGTATGTTCTTTTCATTGAGGCCTTGGATGACCCTTTCATTCCTTCCACAGAACTCCTGGCGATTTACTGCCGTAGACCCTGTTCTTCGTGAGGTGCTGAGTTTCATCCTGAAGGGCTGGCCAAGGAACAAGAAGAGGATCAGCAACCAGCTAAGGCCGTTTTACAATCGAAGAGACAAATTGACGGTGGCCCACGGGCTAGTTTACTGGGGGCAGGCGGTGGTGATCGCCGAACGCGTACGTGAGAGACTGTTGAAGCATCTACATGACACCCATGTTGGCGCATCGAGAATACAAGCAGTCACGAGAACCTTGCTCTGGTATCCGGGCCTAGTCGAAGACATTGAACAATCGCGCGAGGGTGTGTCGCATGGGCTAAGGTAGCGTAGCTACCACCTTCAAACACCGGGGCATTGACCAGAGACGAAAGAAAAAGGTCGTTCACATCGACTTTTCAGGCCCAGTATACGGCTACATGTTACTCATAGTCGGGATCCGCACAGCAAGCGGGGTAGAGGTGGCGCCGTTAAAGACGACCACAGCGGAGTCTACCATACAGGCCTTGCGCGCTATATTTGCACGTTTCGGACTGCTCCTGACCGTAGTTTTAGATAATGACCCTCAGTTTGCTAGTGCTGAGTTTCAGACTTTCGTTCGCGCAACAACGTCCTGCATATGCGCACGGCGCCTTATTTTCCCCAGTCGAATGGTTTGGCTGAGAGAGCCGTGAGAACCGTTAAAGATTGTCTGAAGAAGCTGAAAGAAGGCAAATATGCATACAATATGAGCTCGTTTCTTACACAGCTACCGCAGAACGCCAGAAAAAGACGGGAAGACCCCATCACAAAAATTACTGGGCTACACCATTCTTTCACGTATTGATACTCTACTAGTCGTGGCGTTGCCAAACACTCAGGATGTTACAACTAACTTTTCCTTCCTGGACAGACAGTGTGGTTCAAGAACCACAGTCAAGGAGACAAGTTGCTTCCCAGCAAGGTAGAAGCAACCAGTGGACACATTATGGTGCAAATGAGTTCTCCAGAGGGTCAGCGATGCCGCCACGCAGACCAAGTTCGTCCCCGCGACACCAACTGAGAAGACCGGACACGGACACCCAAGGTGGACATAACAACAGATGCTGCTGCTGCGTTACCCCAGCCACCACAACCGGTGGTTACCCCGAGCAAGAAAGCGCTATCCACTCACACCTGCGAGAAGATCACGTCGAGATTGGCGTTCACCTGCTCGTCTTTTTAATATGGGGAAAGGAGTGTTGGGAAGTGACGATGCGGCAACAAAGTGATTGCTGACAGCGACGTGATGGCACGAGTATTATCACCACCGCTCGCACGTGCCGGTGTTTCTTTACATTTCTGTTTTCTTCTTCTTTTATTCCAGCCTTCCTTTCTGGCAATAAACCTTCAGCTGTCATTATGCTGCTACACGGGTCGGTCGATAGCTCTATAAATACTGCATTTTCGTGCATTCTTAGAAATTAAACAGGTGCGTACAATGTAGCCAGGACAGGCGAGAGTAAGAAATTCACGTTTAGATGACAGTTACAAAGACAAGACATACAGGACGAGCACTGTGATCAACGAGAATGTAAAAACTCAAAAAGTCTACAATTCAAGGAAGAAAACGGTAAGACTAGTGCTATAATAGATAAGAATCCACCGCAATAAGCGCATAAATATGAGTAAGAAAGAAAGTTGCAATGAAAGACACTTAATGAAGATGCTTTGACTCAGTGGAGGGGGATAAAAATGCAAAAGTTGAGGCACCACTCCAGCGGGGAATCCTTGCTGCGGCGATTGTATATGCAATGGACACTCCGGTTAGGGATATACCATATCAACGAAATGCACTGAATCTGGTGTCCAAGACATCTCTAGCCATGCTTAGTGGAAGTGTCACGCTTTTTCTAGAGCGCCGTGAAAGGCCTAGTCTTCCCGGTGAGGGTGAGATCGGACACGGGCTGGAATATAAGGATCGCCTGCTATTTCAGGGCGTTGGAGACCATTGACAACCTCGCGCTTCGTTTACAAACATCTAGTTGTTGTCAGCTGACTTTTATCTACCTGTGGAAGGAGTAGTGGGACAGGCAGATCAGAGGCCGTAGGGACCTCTCTAGCCATTTGCAAGTTAGTTGAGACGTTCTCTGCGGAAACTATTGCGCGATTGGGAGCTCGCGAACGGGTCTAGATCTGGCTAATTGGTTGTTTACGCGCAGGACGTGGTGCCACGTCCAATCAGCAGCCAAGAACTCCGGGTCTCTCTCACCTCGAAACAATATCGGGTCCTCGTACCGATAATGAAAGTAAACGGAATAATGTGCGTGGTTCCTTAGAAGAGAGACAACCCGCGGAGAGTTCATTGGGATGGGGGGGGGGGAGATTATGTCTCATGCAGAGCGAAATAAAGCTGTATATACATGCAGATTGCCTTTACTTCTTTTGAGAGTTTCGAGGTTTTCCTATACAAGGACAGCCTCACATTAGTAGTATTTATTCGGCTTTTCCCTGAATTTTGTAAACCCGGCTCGGGGGGTAGTGTTTGGGGTTGGCTAGTATGTGCTGACAATTCAGAGGCTTATCTATAACGTGGTACGTACTCCGCGTGAGTTAGAATTAACACCCGTTTGTGGTAAGAGTTTCTGAACGAAAGAAATGAGCTCTGAAGGAGAAAATCAGAGCAGTTCAACTTCTTCAATGACAAGGCAAACAAATGCGTTGTGATACCTATATATATCTTTAGCTGTGCTTACTTGTGCTTCGAAGCAATCTAGCGTTTGTTGATTCTTAAAGTACTTCAAGACTTTGACAATAGAAAAAAAGGTTAAGTTACAGTCTCGAACATGTAAAGTGAGGTGCTGGCGCCTGTGAGGACACCAGAGACAAGACGTGGTGTATCAGCTTGGTGAGATTCACACACATACATGCATCTGACAAGATGAAAATGGAATTTCATAAGACCACACTGCTCAGCCAGTTCGCAAGTTGATAGACGTAATTGACAAACATTCGGTGACATCTATGACGATATAAAGAACGTACCTTGTGGCCGAACGTCTGGTAATACCAAACGGAAGAAGACGACAAACCTAAGAAGACGCCGGCCACTAATGGGCCTTACGTTCAGCGCGTTTCCCAGAAAACGTAGCATGTTATGCACTAAATTTTATACACAAGTGGGATGTTCTGAACCTGAAAAGCTAATGAATTCTGTCGAAAATTATTTATCACCAGCACAACCAAACGGTATCAAGCATGCCCGAAAATTCGCGAACCTTTGAAGCGGAGCTATTTATGAAATCAGAAAGACCTTGGCACAGCGGCCTTGCTGGCCTCTGTGAAAGGTCTTACCGAGTGAGCACTCGCTGTACCTAGAGGGCATCACTGCACAACATTTTTCTGCAAAAGATCAGTTCCCTGATTGTATTTTATACCGATCGAATTGCTGAAGCAGTTTAGTGACCGACGAACTGGAAAGTTCATTGATTCGGAAGACATTGCGGTTAAAAGGAACGGATGTGTCGCCGCATGTCAGTAGCGTTGTCGACGAGGGAGTTGAACTCTCTGCAGTATAATTTTTGTTGTCCATCCCCTTTACTTCGAACCTTAACTTATCGATGCATTTTATTTCTTTTTAAAACCTTTTATTACTGAAACTGCTTTAGTTGCAACTGTTTTTCTTTATTTTTTTAGGTTTTTTGTATTGCAGAAGTTCCTGTCGATTTCCATCTCAATTCTTTTCTTCGTTCCATTTATTTTTCTTTCACATCTTACTTTATATTTTTTTGCCCATCACAATGTCATTTACCTTTTGTTCTTGTCTTTTGTTTCACTAAAACACCGGTTACTATTGTTAGCGCTTGTCTTATCTGACACTTTTACTTTTCCTCGACCTTTACGCTTTTTGTATGTTCAATTTTGAAGCAAAACCCATCAAGCAGAAGCTACGTCCGTGTGACGCCTTTCATAGTTACACTTATTCATGTTTGTTTAGCGGGAAGCCGAAAAGACATGTGAACATGAGGTTAAATATAATTACTTACCCTGTCACCAATAATACTATGTCCGCCGCGGCGTGTCTGTATCTACTTGCAAACATGAGGCAGCGTTTTATTTGATGACGTGTACAATTGGTATGGATTTCCGTGGTCATCTGGATTCATCGCATAAATGGTACGGATAGAAGATATCTACTTAAAAATAAAACATCAAGTATTATATAATTTTAAACTTCTTTTAAATATATAAAAATAAGTTCTTGGTAATCAACTTACCGGACCTATAATTACTTCAGTTATAATGAAACAAACTCTTGGGTGTTTTGCGTTTTCATACCTCAAGTTCACCTAAAAAAATAAGTCAAAGCATTTTTGATTGCAATAAGTGCATCGTAAAATGCAGATTTATTCAAATATTTATATACGTGTTGTATTGCCGTCCCCAGTCCCAATTTATCTTTTATTTTGTTCTGCTGAAATAAAATATTTGCCGCAAAAGTAAATGCGTGTCAAACAAATTGCGAACCCCGCTCGTTCCCAACCCGTACAAGCCAGATAATTTTAGCACTTCTCACCGCCTCTCAAGACAATGCAGGCGGCGTTTTATCGTCATCTTCACAAACGTCATCTTTGTTCAGCTATATTATCTTACATCCTCAAGTGAAATCTATTGTACACCCGCCGGCGATATGAAGGTGAACGCCGGATCGTCGACCGCTCCGTGCTATCAGCGCCATGACGCGGCTGCTGTGGTCGACTTGCTTTCGTATCGCGCGCTTCGCCGAGATTAAGCGTTTGGATCGAGCGCTGTTCTCAGCTCTGCTGCTACTCCCCGCGAAGCGCGAGGATTGGGGAAGAAGCCTTTCAGGACGCTATCGGTAGACAATGTGATTTAGTAGTTTCTGTTGGGATATGAGTTAAACTGAAACGCTCCGGAACAAATCAAAAAGTAACTTATACTTTCCGCTTCTTAAAAGAACACAATGTTGTATTCATTTGTCGTGATGTGTCAGCAACCGCGTCGCACTTGCGACGATGTTATACTAGCCACGCCCACAAAAGAGATGCCGAAATCGAAACCCACTTCCACGCTTTCTGCAGGGAGGAGCAGCAGATCTGAAAACAGCGCTCGATTCAAGCGCTTAATCTCGGCGAAGCGCGCGATAAGAAAGCGAGTCGCCACGGCAGCCGCGTCATGGCGCTGATAGCACGGACCGGTCGGCGGTCCGCCGTTCACCATCATATCGCCGGCGGTACATTGTGGATCTTTGTTCAGTGTCAAAATATTGCAATAAAAAAAGTGTTTGCGTGGCATAGTCAGTAGCGTGTCTGGCAGGCAACCGAGGGTCGTGGTTCGATCCAGCTCCGACCTAAAATCTATCGAAAGTTCCTACTTTGGGATGCACATCGCAATTAGCATATCGACCGATCAAGATTCGTTGTCCTGTCCGTCGATACCGTGATCGTTGTGTAGCCTCATTGCGTTTCAGAAATAATAAATTGCCAATTGCATGCCCACTATAACTTCAGGAAAACGATGGTATAAAGGAAACAATATTAATAATTTTATCATACATTACATTTGGTAAAGACAAATATAACCCACACTCTATACACTTTTCTAATGCCTAAATAAGGCGCCACATGCGATCACGAGAAGAGTCCAAAAAGGTTGCATTCAGGCTCGATTGTATTTTGATATTTTAAGATATATATATATATATATATATATATATATATATATATATATATATATATATATATATATATATCAAAGTGAAAAACTCACGGTGAGAAACAGCAGACAGCGGAAGTTTAATCAACAGTGACGCCGAGAGACTCGGCTTCGTCAAGATGATAGAGCTTACAACCAACAGTTTTGTATATATATATATATATATATATATATATATATATATATATATATATATATATATATATATATATATATATATATATATATATATATATATATATATATATATATATATATACACCGAATGTTCTCCTTACGTTACAGCGGAAGCTCTCACTACGTTTGTACTGAAGGGAGTTGCGCTACCTCCCGCCGGGAGAAGAAATAAAGTATTGTTTCGGGGTGCATTGGATCCCGGGAACCCCATCCTGTGGTTTTATTGTCTTCGTGTCCTTTGGTCCGCCTTCCCGCTTTCGCGCCTTTTAATTGTAAATATGATCTACTAGCCCAACCCCAGTTTTAATCCCACCACGGCATTGCAAGGGCTGCCGAAATTGAGCCTTCCCTCGCCACGCCCTCGTGGAATTAAGGTGGGTTTCATATAAATTGCCTCAGCCTACATTGAACGTG
>JAZHYW010064021.1:5000-35424 GCA_037355805.1 Ixodes ricinus
GAGTCGACTCAAAGTCTACATGACCTTGAGTTCTGCGTCCCTCTCGGATTCCCTGTGCACGTAGAGAATCCAAGTGTTCATTTGTGATCAATAATCAGCTTACGTTGCTGGGGCTGGGAGTCGAGATGGCAACGGTCCTGTCAGACAGCAGATTAGAACAGCCCTGAACGAGCCGCCTCGAGACGATCATGTGGAGCGTGCGCCCGTGCCTTTGTGCTGCACGCCACTGGCGTCTCCCGGCACAATCCTACGGTTTTCGTTTTTGTCGTCCCGTCGGTAATAACATATACAGCATCAGATTAACGACACTTGTTGTTTCCGAAAGTTTTTTTTTGGAGGGAACTTATCCAAAAGTGGAACAAGGAAATAATCTTAATAGTTAGAGCACGTATTATTTCTTTTTTTTTTTTGCTAATTTCTTATCTAGCTCGTGCATAGACCTTTTTCCGCGCGCCGGACTTGATCCGCCACTTCTGACCTTCTTTTACCTCACCAGATGTCCATCCACAGAAATTGCTAATTACGATGTCGCACAAAGCCTGCGTTGGGGTCAAAAAAAGTTTAAATTTTGTCAGCGCCACCGCGGGGATGAAGTGAAACGAACCAAATAAAAGGAAACATAAAGTGAAGGGCAGTGCATCGACACCCATGCAGAGCTGCTGAGAAGTCTATATACTTTTGTACTCTGCTTAGCACGTTTTTGGAACGACCGGGGATGAGGGTATAGCAGGAATTTTCCCGGAATTAAAATTAGGGGGGGGGGTGTCTTAATTTTTAGGGGGGGGGGTTGGGGGGGGGGCATTGAGAATAGAGGAGTCGTTGCGAATTAAGGTGCAACCCCACCGTGCATGACGTTTTTGGTGTTTTTTTGACGGTTTATAACTTTCTTTCTATGTATCCTACAATTATAAAGTTAATGTCAAATTCAAGAACGGTTTTTTAACAATACTTTAATTTCTCGATATTACAATTATATTTAGTTGTTAGTTAATTATTCAGGTTTCAATAGACCACAGTCTCTAATACCGAAACAAAATATTTCTCGAGTTATAGCGTCCCATCGCCCATGATATTTTACGTGAGCGTTCGGTTGGATATAATGAATTAAAAAGTAAGCTACGAAATGTACAGATAATGTATATTTCAAAATGAAAAAGATAAAATGTAAAGTTGTATTATTTTATGGTGCTATAAAAACGGAATCACGTCAACTAATCAAAATTACGATACATTAAATTACGAAGCATCCTTCGATATTACATTTTCTAGAACTTCCATATTGATGTATTAAACGTTAAGAATGTTATTAGACCTCGAACGTTTTCCATTCAATTACGGCAAATTGCAGATTCTTAATGTAAAATACAGATGGCGACACGTGTTCGAGAATAGCTTGATGTGCATTTGCCGTCGTGTGCCGCTTGGAACGCCACGTGAAAGACAAAGAAAGCGCCAGATGTTAGGGTGTCAGATGCCTGGATGCCCGCAGTGAGTGAGTCAGAGATGTCAGAACAACAAGCGCGAGGCTGCGGGTGCACCACAGCTCCTTTTGCGGGCGTTCTACTGTTCATCGGTACACATGCCTGACGCGATCCAAATGAAATGGGCCCCAGGAAAGGGATTCCCTCATTTGGGATTCCGTCACGTATGCGAAAACGTTTCAATGTTTTTTTATCACTTGCAACAATCATTTTTGCAATCAAACTATGCTTATAATGCAAGTTATGCAAAGGTGCAAGCGAGCTGGACAAAAGGGACGAAAATATTCCGTGGTGAACGGGAGCAAGAGGGACAAATGACAAACACAAAGCTCCAAACACAGCTAGGTGACTGGTGCGCGACCGAAAAATCCGCCTGTTCCGGGTATCCAACCCGGGACCTCTCCATTTCTATTGGAGCGCTCTACCAACTGGGCTAACCAAGGGTTAAACGTCAGTAAAGCAAACAGGTTTTATCAGCTGCCACCAGTCTAACACCAACAAGGGTGAAAGGCTTGCATGTTAAGGTTATGTTTATAATGCCATTAATCGCAAAAGTGCAAGCGAGCTGGACAAAAATGACGAAAATAATCCCTGGAGAAGTGGAACAAGAGGGACAAAGGAAAAAAACAAATCTGCAAACACAGCTAGGTGACTGGTGCGCGGCCGAAAAAATCCTCCGGACCAGTTGGATTTTTTCGGTTCGTTCTCTTTCTGCACCTGTGCGGTCCGGCCAAACTAGAGTCACTAAACAAGCTATGCTTCATACACATCTTGGTGCTTAAAATGATGGGTGTCAGTTATCTTAAGCTTTATCTGAAATCACAGGAAGCGCTTTTTTCGCTCCACTAATGTTTAAACAGTTAGCGACAAAGCAGAGCAATATTACGTGAGCTTCCTAACACCGAAACTAATGCAGAGGAAGTCGCACTTTTTAATCATGACGATCGGTAGCAGCGCAGTGATTTTCCTACACACCCCCTAGGGGGGGGGTGTACATCCCCCTTGTTTTTCTGAAGGCACCTCCTTAATTCGCAACGACTTCCTTCTTCTCAACGCCCCCCCCCCCCCACCCCGCCTCCCCCTAAAAATCAGACCCCCCCCCCCCCCCCCTAATTTCAATTCCTGGGGAAACCCCTGATCGGCAGTTGCGTTTGCTTTTTACTAACTACCAAGATGGCGGCGCCCACAACAATTTCGGGGAAAAGAGTGCCGATACTCTAAGCGTAGCTCATTTGGTTTAGCTCACTAGGCTAAACCAATAGACCTATTGCTATATTACCCAAGCATCAAGGAGAATGCAGGGATTGGTGTTCCACGTGCCGGACGTGCTGGCGTCAGCAGTAGTAACTTTTCTAAAGCAAATACCTAAAACAATTGGCATCTTGCACGCGCGTTCGTCAACGCTTTATTTTGCATTACTTCGTATCTATAAAGCGAAAGCTGACAGATTTCTTGACGTGTGTTGAATAGCATGACTATCGCTTACCGCTGATCTGTGCACGCGCCGACGTTGCGGTCAACGACTAACAATGTCATTTATGGTAATGCTTACTTTGCATTTACTTGTCATTACAGGAAAGGCATGCGCGTATGGCGCATGGAACACAATCTCTGCACTCCTTGATGCTCGGGTAAGACAGCAATAGCCTGAGTGTGTTGTGGCACCGCAGATCAGAGCACGTGGAGAAATGCGCGAGCGCGAGCTCCGTTCAAAGCACGGAGTTCACGCTGCAGAACCTGTAGGGACTAAAGCTCCTCGATGTGTTTTCGTTGGTCTTTCAAGTAACGTAAAATGTACCAGTGCAAGAGGCCCGTGTCTCGAGCGGCCCTTGGAGGCAAATGGCGGCGCAGCACTAAAATGACTAGCCCTTGGAAGCGAATGGCGGCGGAGCACCCACTCGTGGCACGTGTCTTGCGCGTTTCCACAATAATGGTTGGCGGTGCTTGTAAAAAACGCCTCTATCAAGGGGCTTTAGCAGGGACCTTGGGTTCTGTCACCCATCTGCATCCTACCGTCGTGCGATCGTGTATCACATATACTGCGTGATGCACGTTAAATACCCCGAGCTAACAGTTGTACTGCACTTTTTTATAATCTACAACGGGTAACAATGTCGCCCTACGAAACTCCTGCTCTCTAAAAAACTAACGACTAACTTTGAATGCGCCGTTACATTGCATTTTTAATGTGTGTAAGCGTGTTCGCGTTTTATTTTGTCTACATATTTTTATTATGAGACTCTTACTTATGATCAAACAGACTATAGTTGTCGGACTTCTGGAAAAATATTATATAATTAAAGAAATTGCACGTTAACGCAAAAGACAAAAAAAAACTAAACAAACACCAAAAACAACATAGGCGCATTTAATAAAAAAAATGAAATAATAAAATTGATTATAATTGTGTCTTAAAAGGTTTGAGCGCGCCAAAAGCTATTGTTCCGCTTCGCACGATAAAACCAAATACTTTACTGGTAATATATTTAGTAAAACAATGCATACCATCTGCATATGTGCAATGCGCTCAGTTTTCACGTGATTTCACACTTGTTTATCATTATTGTTTTCGTTTCCTACTGCGATTCAGCTCGTGCTCTTTTGCGTGCTACATGCATTAGAGACCCAGGTAACACAGAAGCACTCTATTTCGCGGATTGCAAAAAAATCTATGCTACTTGCCACGTGTGCCACAATCAATGCACAGTATTCTAAACTTCACATGTGGCCGTTTGCGTGAGTAAACAATGTTGTTTGTCAAGAACAACTGCGATTGTATGAAATCACAGTGGGAAAAACTCGTTCTAAGCACGCGACCGTTGGCATGCAGTGAATACTCATAATCGAAGCGCCAAGATGATTGGTTGCTGTCAGCAGGTGGAGTCTTTCTATCAACCCAGAGTTAGAATGTTTCCTTTTTTCTGTTGTAAGCAATCAGGAAACAACTACACCAAATCTGAGGGTAATAAAGTACTATGAACATTCAAACATTAGGACCTGAGCCGCATATGTGTACAAGCTTTAGCTTTCGATGCACCCTTAACTTTCCATACGCTCAACGCTAGTGTAAAATGTAGCAGCTGTTTCAGTCTTAGTCAGCGCACCATGTGCGTGCTTACACTGTATTTTATACAACGTCAAACTCTACTCGTTTGCATATTTTTCATTTTTGCACACCACTACTTGCGCGTGTAAATCACCAAATTAAGACTGGTACATTGCTTAAACTCTGTGCAAAAGCTATCCACAGACCCAGAATTTTGCCTGGCCAGTCATTGCATTATCACTGAACTCATATTAAAATTAATTTTATCAATTATTGCCGCGAATGAATTTTTAACCTTGGCATTCTTTTATTATGACTCCGGCACCAGTCCTACTTCGGGTTTACCAAACTCAATATATAAACCTGAGTGTCATTTTTTGTGTTTTCCAGTCTCGTGGTTTTGGTAGAAAATAAACACCCAGCTACCTCATGGGCAGACTTGTACCGTACACATTACAAGTAATCAAATTACTTGTAATCGATAACTTTTTGGAGTAATTTTGTAATCAGTTGATTACTTTTATTAGGCAGTAATGACAAGAGTAATCTGATTACTTTTTGAAGTGATGAAAATTACTTCTAACCGTTACTATTTTTCCTTGACACCCCCCCCCCCCCCCCGCACACCCATTTTTTTCTGAAATGACAAAAATAAAATTTGCTCCTTTTTTCAAGGCGGAAAAAATAAATTTTTGCGGAGCTGTAGGAAACGAGGTCAACCCCGTTGTATGTACAATTTCTGTGAAATGTCCAGTTTTTTTGTTTTTTTTTTCGAGCTGGGTCTGGGAGTGGGAAGCCCCAGGAAAGCTCCCAGTGCGTCACAAGGCCATTCAGGCAAAGTTTGAGGAAGCAGAATGTAACTTTGTAAGTCCTTCGTTCAAACTAGCCCCCTCACGCGCACACACACAGAAATAAACAAGAACAATCCTGCTTACGGTACCTACTCGCAGCCCGTACGAGAACCAGAACTGAAGAATGTCTAAAGCGGATGCAAAATATTATATCAAAGCCAGTTCAAATACACGTCAAGATCCCGTATTTCCTCTACTTTGTCTTTGTGACAAGCAAGGTTTCGAGTTGAGAAGTGGTCGGGGCGATCTCTTCCGCTAATGGATACTACACATGATCCGTTTCAAATCCTGGAGCTGCTGCTCTTTTGTATAACATGCGAGTTCATCCACATGTGAATAATTTCTGGAGAAGCGCGTGTATGTGCGAAAGAGAGTAAGGGCCTCTTGGTGGCCAGTACAAGAAAATATGTAGAGCAAGAAACAAAATATCTTTTATTTGGAACCAGAGATTCCAAGAAGCACTCTAAGTTTCTATTCAGCAGGGACCAGTGGAGATGTTTCGGGTGAAATAGCGATTGAGAGACTGCTAGGAATTTTGCAGCTAGAAAAACCAACGATCCCATGATGCAGCGGACAGAGATGGCTAATGCTGTAGAGGAAACCCGTTTTTTTCTTCTTCAATACTTGTGAAAATGTGAAATATAGGTTGGACGTAGTTCATTGTTATGAGCGCTAAAGATGTAAGTCTTCACGCAATAAAGTAATCGTAAAAGTAACGGTTGCTTCTTAAGTAATGCCCAATTACTTTTGCTGTCGAGTAATCAAGTAATCTAATCGAATACTTTTTTTGCCAAGAGTAATAGTAATTGTAATCGATTACTTTTTTGTAGCGTGTACTAAGACTGCTCATGAGACACCTCGCCCCCCCCCCCCCACCCCACACACACAAAAAAAAAGAAAAAGATTCTTTATGTATTTTTTAAGCTACAATTTTGGAAACCCAAGTCTTTCACGTCATCACGTTTTCTTAAAAAATCCACAAAGAACTGAACACATGCACGACAAAATGGCCGGGCCGTCATATAAATCTGATCACATTGAAATACGCGTATTTGGCCTCCAAAATCCCCGCGGGGTGTTAACGGCGCACAGGCAATTTTATATTTTTCCACGTGTTGGTTGTTTTGTTGTGCATGTGTGCCACCATTTGGCTCATGACGATTTTCGCTTTTGTTCTGACCACATTTGACTGGCGCAGTCATGCGCGTTCCAAAGAAAGCTCGCGCAGAGAAAAACAAGCGAAGGACCAGCGATATCAATTTCAGGATATTGAAAAGTACCCCATTGTATCGAAGCGCCACCACACACGATTTCTCGCATTGATGTACAGGTCTGGAAGGCGATCCCACCATCTGTTGGTTCAGAATCACACTAACCAAGGGGGGGGGGGGGGGTTGCAGAGAAACAGCGGATGGGTGTGTCTATAGGGGGTGTGTGGGAAATCACTGGGGTATAGTATCTTCAAAATACAGTTACAAATTTGTGTTTGCTATTCTCACGAGACGTTTCGCTCGTCTACTTCAAAACCTCGAGGTTTTGAGCAATGGATAACTGACCGAGCAATGAAGGGACGATGATGATGAAAACGTTGTTTACTTGCGTGAAAAGGGATACACACCGGTTCTCTTGAGCAAAGTCATTCGAGCCGGAGGGGGGGGGGATAAAATAGGTGAAAAGATGAGTGACAAGCTGCACAGAGTGAGATCGGCCCCTCACATGTAAGAAAGCAGAGTCCAGGATCTGCTCGCGTTGGTCGGGAGGTTTAGCGGGGTGGTGGTTTCTCCACTCGGTGCAACTTTGAGGAGGTACTCCGAGCAATAAAGTTTGGTTTGGTTGGACAGGTATAGCGCCATCTTATGCGGAATTCTCGCAACTTTCGGACGTTCCGCGGCCGCTATCACTGGTTTTGATCTCGAATGTCCGTGTGCCCTGCCAAAATGTGACCAAGCGCAGGCACGTCAATCGTTCGGTGGCATGTCTTGCCCAAAGTTGCCGCTTTTTTGGCCATTAGCTGCGCTGACCCATGAAAAAGTCGTACAAGGAGCCCCCTGTTCACTGCCGTGAAGTTATACGCCGCGGCGGTGGCGCTGCTGTCGTCGCGGCGCATGCGCAAATGCTTCAGCAAATCTGCTTTTTGCGCAAGCGCAGTTGAATTGGTGTGGGCAAACACGAACCTGTTTATAAAGAGTGTGTTGGTCTGCGGACTAATAAAATAATCTCCTTCCGCACGCTGTCATCTTCGTCTGCTGGGTTGTAGAACGCGTTCTGGGCACGCGCATTTGCTCTCTTCTGAGCAACATCGGATGTCGCACAATGCGCCCACGGTCAAATGGCTCGTCATTTTTTGTCGAAGTTATAATCGCCGAAAACGCCCATACCATGGCACTAGACGCGGCTCCTTGATCTAACTAAAAATTATTCAACGTATATATATTTGGCCTCTCTTTCGAACGGGCTTCTCGTTATCTTTGTCACCTCGGGGACACGTTACATAACCGTCGCGTATGGCATCATTAAAATGTAGCAACCGACAGCAGGAGCGCGATTGGCGCGATTATCGCATCATTAGTGTGAAGCACTTCTTTATCGACGACCTCCAAAGCATCGACGTAAATGGCACTGACCCGCGTTGATGTGCGTACTGATACGGAAAGAGGGTATCTGCGGATTTATCGCATCTTTGTCTACAAGTTCCAGAGCTGTCATTTATCGCCAGGCTCTTCGAGGAGGCAACAAAATATGGGTGAGAAAAAAGCCTCTTTCAAATTTCGTTAGCACTCGCAATTAATCAACAAATAATTGTGTGGAGCAGAAGTTCGTCTGCTTTTGCTCAGGCGTTGCGATGACGTCAGAACTACGCCGAGCTCTATTGGCTGATTGAAAAAAACAAAATAGTGGGTAGACCTCAAGGCATCTAGCATTGAGGTCTACCCACTATCCCTTCCAATTGGAGCCAATCAGAACTCGGCGTCGTTCTGACGTCACCGCAATCTGCTCGAGAAGCAGGTGACTTTCTCTCCGCAAAGAGTAGAGCACTCTGACCGAAATCTGTTTTCGTTCGGCAAACTTACGCCCACGGCTAAACTGCCAGTACATCCTACAAAAGACAGTCAGCGACAACACTGTCTTAGATGTGTTATCTTCTTTCTTGTGTGATGTCCCGTCACATTGGCCGTACAAAAAACTGACTGTAGACATGTTAGAAGCGAACATATATAAACGAAGCCAACATGTCCGTCCAAAATGCTTGCCTGAGACGTGCCGGACGATAATTCTCTCATCATATCTGCAGCGTACACTGTATCTCTTGTATGATGTATGGACAGTGCGATTGCGGCTTTGAAGATTCTATACCAGATGTCTTATTCGAAATGTCTACGTGGAGCGCAAATTCCTCCGTTTCTGGGCAGATTAACATTTCAAACCCATGTTGTTGTAAAAAGAAAGAAAAAAATCTCCAAATCCGGTATAAAAACATGCGTTCCGTGTAGGACTTGTCAAAGAATGAGGCGCTGGAGAAAACCAGCCTTTTGAGTAAAGTCCTTATTTCGAACTCTTTGTTCGCGTTCCGCCCATTGAAAAGCGTGCCGGAAGGGCCGCAGCACCGCCTCGTATCGCTGCGCCGCAGCGTTCTTCCGCAGCACAAAGGCCGTATCGCTTTCATTGCCATCACCATGGCAACGAACGCTGATTTTCCGAACGCCGTCTGCCAGCCAAAGTTTACTAGTTTGTTAATGAGCAGCCGCAGGCTCTCGCCGCGGAGCGGCGTGGACGCAAGCGCGGCGGTGGGTTAAAGCAGGGAACAGATGAGCGATAAAAAAGGGCGCCGCGCGGCTGTTTCCATGGGCACTTGCGCGCACGCGGTGACGTGACGGCTTGGCATAGGTCCACGTCACAGCCTCCTGGGCTGTAGCTATGGAAATCAGCGCGCGGCGCCTGTTTTTGCCGCTCATGTGTTAACTGCTTAAAGGAGGTGTGTAACAATTTCAGCGCTCTCCTTAAATAATTTGTGAGTTGGTGTCTCGACCTTTCTAGATAAAAAAACAACAAAAAACCGCTTTTGTCTGCATGTCCTAGTTTTTTTGTTCTGTTTTAGTAAATGAACAAAGATTGAGGTTTTCGGCACTTCTAAACTCCTTCAACATCTTCAGAGTCACCTGCGCTGTGACGTCAGTGGGAGTCGCGCGGGGTTCCGGTGAAGCTCTCTCTCTCTAGAAGCGTCAGTGAGCAGCGAGAACTCATCGGCTCGCGACCGCGTGACGCACGCGCTGGCGTAGCACGATCAACATGGCGAAAGGAGAAAAGTCTCATCCGGGTCCGTCCATTCCTAGCCACCATAATCCCAGTCCGGCTTTGTCCCCGTCCCCTCCGGCTTCTGGCGGCTGTTCGCGGTAGCACATCGAGCTGACGGTTTTGGGGTCCTAGGATAGATGGCGCCACTAAAACTACGTGTATCAAAAGTTTTGTCGATGATACCAGGGTTTTTGACGCATTTATATTTATGTTGGAACGACAAGATTTATAGAAAAGTTACTTTCATCAAGCAGGTATTCGCACAACTTGCTATCTTTCTACAATACCCCCATTGACGTCACGCCGCGTGGTTCTCAGCGGCAGCTGCTCGCGGCTGCAGGTCGAGAATATTCAAATTTTTGCCTCGCGATTACGCGGCGGAATCAGCAACATTTCGAAGAAAGGAGGTGTGTTCTCTGTCCTTTGTGACAAGATAAGCAGTATCAAAAGTAGAAGATGCAAATTTTTTTCAACGTTAAATTCGTTGCACAGCTCCTCGAACACGCTCGTCAGTGATACACGCGCCGTCCAAAAGGGTGATTCGGCGTTCGTTGCCGTGGTGGCGGCGATGAAAGGAGACGGCGCTTTGGCCGCGGAAGAACACTGCGACGCAGCGGTGCAAGGTGCCTGCTGAGGCGCTTCCTGCATGTTTTTTATGGGGCGGAACGTGAACAAAAAACAATGTTTGAAATAAGGACTTAACGCAGAAGGCTGGTTTTCTTCAGCGCCTCAATTTGACGAACCTTACTCGAAAACAGGGCGGATCCAGAACTCCGTTTTTTTTGGGGGGGGGGGGGGGGGGGGCGGAAAATTTGCAGGACACCATTCTCATTCTTCTGTGCACCGGCGGGTCCACCCATGTCAAATTGCCCTCCGAGAAGGGGGAGGGGGGAGTCGACTTCGTTTGGGGGGGGGGGGGGCGGCTGCCCCGATCGCCCCCCCCTGGATCCGCCACTGCTCGAAAAGCGTGTTTTTTAATTTTTGGCCGTCCCGCGCCTTCTTTATCTTATCCGTAAGATGGGTCTACAAGCAGTGGTCTCAAACTCATTTGGAGCGTCGTGGGGCAGATGCCGACAATAGGAAGGCCGAGGGCCAACGTAGACGGCATGGGGAAGGGGGGGAGGGTTCATAGTTCAAAGAAGAGACCTCGTGTTCTGCGCATTTTGTAGACTCAGTTTTGCCAGTGACATTTCTAGATTTAATTTGCTTATATGACTACTTCGGGCCCTGACCTGATGTGATAACAATAATTAAAATGACACCGCCACGCCAATGTGCTCCCATTTTTAATAGAACAAGAAAGCTAAAACACTGTCGTTCCCGATGGTCAATTCACTCCAGGAATTAACCACGCTCAACATGTGCTCTGAAAACGATAAGTTATTTGACAGTTCTTGCTTTCCTGGCGATATTTATTACAACACCGAGGCCAGGCGTGTACAAACGCAGGGAAGGATGCGAGGTTGGGATGGGGGAAGGATGCGAGGGTGGCATGGCTGTATAAAAACAAGTTGTAATGATTAAAAATGTGGTTCGCTGAGTTTGAGACGTTTGGGTTTGTCTCTCCTTGTAAACCTACATCTCGGGTCGTAAAATGTCTTATAACAACCAGCTCGCCTGCTTAGTTACGTTGTCTTCAATCACCCATACTTGCCTTTTAATGCCATTTTTTTTAAGGCGAGAATTTTGGGCTAATGTTGTTATCTTCGACAGTTGTCTTAATGATCGAGAGTTCGCGCAGCCGAGATGCATCCTTCTAAAAAGAGCTCGGGCTTGCAGCCTAGTAGCGGAATTGTTGTACGTTACAAAAAGAGTGGGTAGCAAAAACTAAAGCGAAGAAAGAGGCAAATGGGCACATATAAGTATAAACTATCCGAATACGTTAAAAGAGCAGAGCTGCTTTTCGAGCGAAAATGAATCGACAAGATGAGATTCACTATGGCGCGTGCCATTTCTAGCGCTCGAGACATGGGAACCGGGACTCGTAGCCGGTTTGCCTGCGGGCCGCGTCCCAGCAAGTCGCGGGCCGCATGCGGCCCGCGGGCCGCGTGTTTGAGACCCCTGGTCTAAAGTATTAAACTGTCCGCTTCTTTTGCGGAGGTTGTGGTGACGTCAAAAGGACGCCAAGCTTCGATTGGTTCTGATTCAAGGATGGCGGGTAGACCTCAAGGCAAGCTGCGCTCGAGGTCTAGCACTATCCTGCCAATTGGAGCCAATCAGAGCCTGCGGCGCCAGTCCTGGCATCATCACAACACCTGTAAAAAGAAGCGAACCACCTTGTGCTCCTCATGGTGGAACATAGCTGAAAGGGACCAGAAGAAATGACATTTTTACTTTTGCTCAGATAACTTTTACATTAAACCGTCAATGTTCACTGAACGCCGAACAGGTATCCGTTTTCGTTTCGGTTTATTAACTTATACACTAAAAGATGATTGAAATATCGAGTTTTTCTTCCTCTCCAACTCACCGCAAAACAAGCCGCGGCGTAATTTTGACGGTCGTGACGTGCTCTAGTACGAGGCGAAAGTTCTCTCGGCAGTAGGAGAATGGGAGCGTTAGCCGCGAGCTGGCGGGGTGTGCCAGGTAGGTTTTACCACCGGGTTTTACTGCGCTGATAACCGATGCCACTGACATATTTTCTGATGGTACCTCTCATCACCGCACTATACTTCGTTTCACCTTGTGTTGTACGCGGCGAAAGCTAAAGCGCGAGCTCATAGCGTTGGCAGACCGCTCTTAAGTCACGGAGCTTGTGCCGCCGAGATGTGCCCAGAGCGCGGGACTCGCGCTTGTAGCCTTTCTGCGGTACATCATCGGGTGAGCAGAGTAACCACGGACGCATCGCAGCTGAGCGAAGTTCAATATGGTATGCCGCACTACAGCGACAGCATGAGACTGGTTCCATACGCCGGTACGAAGTGCAGCAGGTCGTCAGCCGTTTCCGCGGCATCTCTAAAAGAAGGGACGAGCTGTCACTCACTGGCATCGCAGAAAATGCACCGAGTTTTCTGTAGGATCAAGCTTTATTAAGTTTTATTTTGTCAGGATAGGCTCGTAGGGCAGAGTGGATGAAAAAAAAGAAAAGATGCAGTACGCGCCTTGGACAATCACGACTTAAAACACGTCCTTACTGATAAAACAAATCTCGCCACACGCCTTTTTTATGGTTGCAAAACTTTGCGGTGCAATCTGTTAAGATTGCAAATCATAACAGAGATATAGCAACGTGGAAGTATGATTTCGTGATCGCATAGACGTTGCGATCGTTCAAAGAATGCTAATACTAATCACTTTTTCTCAGGTGATGGAAGCGCGTCGAAATTTGCATCCTTCATACACACCTTTGAGTACAGCACGCACCAGTAATATCGTGAACTCCAGGTCACGCGCGATCGAATGCGCAAAATAATGGCGAATTCCACTGGTCGTTTTGGAGCGCGCCGGGATCGACTTTTCTGGAGCGATCCTATTTCACTGGGCGATCGGGATCGAGACGGACGTGTTCCACTGGTCGTTTTGGATTAGCTCCCGCTCCAGATCTCGATCTGGATCCGAGAAAAGTCGCTCCGCCGATTTCGGCGGATTCAACCGGAAACCAGCCGGGCCAGCCCTCGGCGCACACACGTGACTTCCTTTCTCGCGGGGCATCTCGCCTGATCTCGCCCATCTCGCCTCAGAAGAATTCGTAATGGCCGCTCGGGAGGTGCCGCCTGTACCGCCCGCCTTACTGCTGCTGCTGCTTGACGACAGTTCGTCGTCAAGTTGCTCGAGCAGCTTCCGGCATTCCGGCAATCTTTGCTAGAAGCTCCTGAGCCATTCCTGCCGCTCGTGCGTCGAACACGTGTTAGCGCCGCGATTGCGAAAACGTCTTCGAAACGACCGCGGCGGCCGCGGAAAGGGGATTCCCGGGCAGGTGAATGACGGGAAGGCATCCGCCGATCCCGGAGCAGTGGTCATATTCCACTGGGGATCCGTAGGCGGCGCGACCCCGTTCGGATCGTGTGCTCCATTCCGGATCTGGTCAACTGATCCCGGCGCGCTCCAAAACGCCCAGTGGAATTCGCCATAAATAGATGTCACGGGCAGTTGCTCGAGGAGACCGCTGCGGGAGAAATGCGCGGCTGTCAGGATCGCCAGTGGGCACTAATGTGCGCTTTGGCACGCAGCGTTTCGTGCTATCTTGAGGGTGCCGGCCGCGACTTCGACCGCACGGCTAGATGGATCTTCCCTTCTAGGACGTGCTTGGCTATCATCTTGACACACGACGAAAATTCAGTCAAGGATAGCGCTCTACGCGGAACGATGAGCTTCCACCACGCCGACCACGTCGACGATCACCACCGACGCCATGTTTTTTAGCAGAGCAGGAGCCGCGACCGGCGCAGGCGCAGTCTGGATCTTTCTCTTCGCTTCATCGCTAATTATGCTACAAAATGTGGATCAGAATGTTATTTAACAAAACATTTAAGAAACATTCGCCAGCTATTTAGTGTTTTTGATCGCGGTGCTGGTGAGGTAGGCTCTTACCCAATAGGCGACGTGGATTTGGCGGACGTGCATCGGCACCGCGGATACATCGCAGTGAAAAGGCAGAGAGCTTTCGAAGGAAAGAAGGTATAAAAGAGTCTGCTTTTCTTGTAAAAGGTCTATAGCAAATATTTTTTTTGGCTCTCTATTTTTGTGTTTTGGTTTTCATTTCACGCCTTTTACGACGTGCGGTGGATGGAATTCGGTTTCAAAATCGTTCCATGGTCTCTGAGAAATGCGTGCTCGTGAATCGTTGTGTTCACACCCCCTTAGCCCTGTGATTCGTTCTTTTGCACTTCCTATCGGCGAATGCCACAATCTCGTGGCTGCAGAGCGATAATGATTCGCTCAGGTCCGGATCGACACGCCACCGGTATTTTTAAGCTTTCTAGTGACTACAAATAGCGCAAGAAGAGCGAACTAGAGTGCAGTGTCACAAAAAGGAAGTTACGTGCTTTTTCACCGCAAAAATAAACTACACATCGCCGATACGCATCCTGCTCGCACCCAGAGGTAGCGCTCCAGATAGTCATCCAGACCAGGTTGCCAAAGTTTCAGCCCATTTCGATACCGGATAGTCGAAAAGTTACACGTGGTTGTCTAAAAATTTCAATGGGAACATGGCAGCCGACGGAGTTTTCAAGTACATGGGGCTCTATAGCGCCAGATTCTCGATATCAGCCGAAAATGGGCTCACATTTTCGCATCGAGCTTGCAGAAAATCGCTGATAACTTTTGAATATGGTATCGGGTCAGGCCGAAACTTTGGCATCTGCCCGCGCTAACGGGCGAATGAGCGTCTCGGCGTACTAGTTCATTTTGCGCGAGAAAGGACCGTGGGAATTTTCTTTTGTGACACCCTGTATTTGTTTACTTCTCTGACTAAATTGTTATCACAAAGCTCTTTTCTTCTTTTCATTTACGTGCTAACGAAGAAATGGTCCTTTGCGTCCGTCAGTTTCTTTTTTATCACTTGTACCCTCCCCTCCCATATGACTTTACTGTTACCAACGTTAATTCTATATTTTTCTCGCTTCAATTGTTAGGCTTGCTGCCTCATTTTTCTTCGTATAAATTATATGTGCCAAGGACACTTTTCGATGAAATGCTACACCTGATTTTTGTCTCCATAATCCAACGGCTGAACATCTGCGCATCAGGACCTCCGAGAGGGATTGCATATAACATCATAGGAATTCAGAGTAACATTTCACCAACGTTTTGGCTAACTTCGTAACAAGAAAAAAACATGTGATAATACGTGTATTTAGGACGCCTGAATTACGGAAGGAAATTTTTGAAGCGAAGTGTGATAAGGGTGATGATAAAGTTTATCAAAAAACAAATTGTAAAAAAAAAGAAGTTATAAGAAAACAAATAGATACAAGGTTAAGAAGAGTCATGTACTGTGACGTCTGATAAAACTTCTATAGTATCATTTTTATTTTAAGTGTTTGGTATTGCAGAGGTAACTGAAATTTGCGAAGTGAGCACATGTACTAATATTTTGTACGCTTACAAGCATTCAACGTAGTTGCTTCATTATTTATATCTTCAGTACTTTTGAAACACCAATAAAAATGTACAACTCAGAATACATCTTTCTTATGTTTACCTTCCATATTGTGTTTTTGACAAAATTTTATTCGTTAACAATAATAATAAAATTAATAATAATAATAATAATAATAATAATAATAATAATAATAATAATAATAATAATAATAATAATAATATATATAATAATAATAATAATAATAATAATAATAATTTTATTCCACATGTATTAAATGACACAATACAAATTCGGGTCTGTCCAAGCCACAGGAGGCTTGTGGGACAGGACCCGGCAAGTCAAAACGGCGAAAGTGCACACAGAATAAGGTCAACTCAGATAATATAAGAACTATGCAGAAGATAAGTAAAACAGAAAAACGAACGGTTACTACAAGCTTATATTGGTCAGCATTTTCTTCAGCTTTCTCTTCGTTGTGCTCTCAAAAAAGCAATCTGGCAATTTATTGAAAATGGAGGGAACATAATACGAGCGAAGTCTTTTCCCATAGCGCGTAGTACAACGTGGGGTAACAAAACGGGTCGTGTGACGAAGACTCCTGCTGGGAACAAAGGGCCGTTTAAAATCATCATTCCAAAAGTGGCGCAGAACTACGCTTTCCAAAAACAAGGAGGAGAAATTCGGCATACGTAAAAACTCGAACACGTTCATGTCAGGAAAAAAATCGAAGTGATAGCCAACGCTCTTTAACAAACCCCCCAAAATACGATCAATTTTTATTTGCCATGACTCGGCACACTTTCCGAACAATGTAATACCATACCGCAGTATACTATAACCAAGGGCATGCGCAATAGTAATAATAATAATAATAATAATAATAAACCGTTGTAGTTTTCTCAAGATACACCCTCATCCTGCGCTGCCTGGAGCGTGACGCTGACTGCAGGCCAGACGAGACCCATGTCCCCCGCCAGGAACAATCAGCCCCTGCACATGCGATTATTCCGGAATCAATTGCATGAAAGCCAAGACAACCGATTCCCCTGCAAAAGGCTCCTTCGGAGTCGCCGGGCCCAATGAGCACAGGGGACTCTGGATACAAAGGACTCCAGTGCCCTCACTTCCTGTTGGAGTATTTGGGAACTTCAAGTTTGCCAAAGCCTGCATCTGACCTCAACAAGAACCTGACTTCCTTCAGTCTAGAGGCCCTGGCCAACTCGAAGGACACCCTGGAAGAGCTGAGCCTTTTCGGCAACGGCCTATCCAGGATTGACTACGACAGGTGAGTGAATCCTAAACACCCGTTCACACATTTGCGTTCACTTACGACCGAGTACTGGCGATCTCTTACGAAGAGAGAGCACACTTTCACATTGGATGGATTTTATAAACAAGTACCGTCAAGATGGTGCATGCTGGAACGCACTTGAGCCAAAAATGGCGGAGCGTCGCCTGCCAATCTACGTAGAGTGTTTCGAATAGCGACCAGGCATCTTTAAATCGACAGCACAAATAGGTTTCTCAACCTATCGCGCTACGACGTTGTGCAGCGTTGCCCACAGGGGTGCATTTTTTCTAATAAAATTTGCAAAGAGCGGACTTACCTGACGACAAAGTAAAAAAATGAAAAAGTTTTAACCCCTATGGAGACGCAGCGAAGCCACCGGACTTCACAAAATAGGGCATCCTATTGTTTAAAGGCGTGTGGCTTCGCTGCGTTTCCATTGAAGTTAAGCTCTTTTATTTTAATACTTTTTCCTCAAGATAAATTCGCTCTTTGCATATTTTATAATAAAAAATGAAAGCCGTTTACAACTCCTGTCACGCCAAATTAGAGCGCAGCTCTTGAGGAGGAGGGGAAGGCACGGGGGGGTCACGTGACCTGGGGGTCACGTGACCTAGGGGGTGGTCGCGTGACCTGGGGGCACTTGGTCGAGGCGTGGGCGGCGTAGCGGGGGATTCAGCGTGAAAATTTCCGCTAAAGTTAGTGGGAAAATTTTCCGCCGAATTTAGCGGGGAAGTTTTCCGCTAGATTTAGGGGAATATTCTCCGCCAAATTTAGCGGAAAGTTTCTAGTTAGGGGAAAATTTTCCGCTAGATTTAGCGAGAAACATTTTCCGCCAAATTTATTGGGGTAAATTTTCCGCTAGATTTAACAGGGGAAATTTTCCGCCAGATTTAGCGGGGAAAATTTTCCGCTAAATTTAGCGGGAAACTTTTCCGCTAGATTTGGCGGGGAAAATTTTCCGCTAAATTTAGCGGGAAAATTTACCCATCATGCACCGCGCGGTTACGCCGACGGCGACGGTGACGGCGACGGCGACGGCGACGCCGCTCAAGCCGGAAACGGGCGCCTAAGAGCTGCGCTCTAAAAAAGAACCACCTGTTGTCAACTCTGCACAAAATCGTAGCGCGATTGGATAAGAAACCGACTTTTGCGCTCGATTAAAAGAGCCTGGCCACTTTTCCAGACCCCCTGTAGTTTGTCGCGGTGCCATGGAGCCGGCATCTCCGATTGACCACTAGGAGCGTGCTTGCAAACGGCGACGCGTTACCGGCAGTCATCAGGCGGCAGCTATTGCTGATGCAATGGCCATACGGCTTCTGACATTTCCTTCCCGTTTGAATTGTTTCGGAAGCATTTTATATTTTCATTTTGATTTTAAATGGTATGAAAATAGCCACGTGGCAAATGCTAAAAACGTTTCCAATGACAAAAAAGGTTTGTTCTGTTTTTTTTTATACTTGTGTGCTTTAATATATGTTTCTCTTTTCGCAACAAACGCTTGGCAACGTCGTACACAAGCATGTTGGAACTTGGAACCAGGGGTGTCGCGAACTTTTGTCGGACCGGAGTTTTACTTCGAACTTTCGGGGTTCGACTCGGTCGAACCGGTTCGACGAACCTTCGATTTTTAACGAGATTCCACCGGTTCGACTTTATTTGCAGTGTGGCTACACCTTGACACAAGCATGTCTAGGTTTGAAGATTTTTTTTTATGCAAAGGGTTATTTTAATTTTATGAACAGTTGCGATTAATAGAAACTTACTCTAATCTCTGAAGAAGTTAATTACTTAATTTTTTGTACTGTATTAACTGATTCATCCCTTAGCCATCACCATCCAATCCGAAGCCAACCGGCCATGCCTGTCGCGCATGCAGCCTAGCAGTCTAACCTGGAGTCGAACCCTTGTCGAACTTTTCACAAGAAGTTCTAAAAGTCGAACCTGGTCGAACACAAACATCGACCGGTTCGCAACACCCCTACTTGGAACCAGTCGGAGTTTGCGACACGCTGATTTCTGCGATCCAAACCTGCCGTTTTTTCCGTGCGTCGTGTGCGGTTCTCGTGTTCCGGCGGCAGGCATGGTTAACGTCCGTGCGCTCGTGGACGAGTGTGTGTGTGGACGTGGACTGCTCCGAGGATAGTTCTAAAGAGCCTGTGCCTCCGTCACCGGATTGGGTTTTGCCGTCAAAGAAGATTCGCTACTTCGCTCCTACTCGACACTAGGAACAAATTTTTCGCGGTCTGTTTGTGCTTGGTTGTTGAATGATTCTCATTGAGTGTCTTAGGTCGTGGCAGTGCACTGTCACGACCGTTGATGTCAGTCGTAAATAGTGTATCTAGATTTAGGTTTAATTGAAAAAAAAAGTTTCGGCATTCTACGAGCCTTTTTGAATTTGTTTATATCTTCCCCAGAAACGCGAGCATTCGTCAGTGGACTACACACAAATTGAGATGCGAGTTTGCTTGTGGTATTATTTTACGTGCATTTCTTTCGAGGAACGCGTGAAAGGAGTGCAGCTGCCGTCGTACTCACCATCAATTACAGCCTTCGTTCGCACCAGGTGACGACAAGGAATTCATCTCTCGCCGACGGCGACCGCATTCGTTTTAATTCTTGGTTAACAAAAGCGACGAGAAAGCTGGTTCGCGGCTGCTATGCAGGGAAGCGAATACTTGGATGCTGAGAGCCGGTGGGGAGGTAGTTTCATCGACCGTCTCAAATAATTTCAGTGTTTTCCTTTGTTTTCTATTAAGAGATATAAGCCTTGAATCGTTTGAAAGCTTTCTTGAGGTGGAATATTGGTGCGAAAAGAGCACTATATTTGCAACATTATTCACTGACGTGGTGATACGCGACGACAGGTTTGCGCACTCAAATGGTCAGTATAAAAACTCATGGGCAGTCAAGGGAGTTAGCGATTAGAGTGATTGGAGTAAGCGTGTGTGTTCGTCGTATTTGTATCAAATTTGTGTTGAATGCACTGCATCAATTGTATGCTGAAAATGGGAAATATTTGTGTGCAAGATGTGTATCTAGTTGGTCATGTGAAAGCGCTTAAATAAACATAAATTAATCAGTTTCTTTTTTTTTATTTCACTTTGAATTGGATGGTGACTAGCGCCAGCTGGATTACTCCTTTCCAGTTTTAATATTTCATGCGCCTGCCATCTCGTGGCAAGTGTTATAACCACACTCGCTTGTTTTTTGATCACGTGACTTGTTGCGTTTCCGCTTGACCGTTACTTCCTACGGTTACTTCGCTCTCAAAAATCTCGCAGCCAGCGAGCGCCGACGATACGAGCGCCGCAGCACGGGAGTGAGGCCCGCTCCATCCACGCGCGCGGTGGGCTCTATACTTTTGAAAAAGACTGTACCTGGTAACATATGTGAGACGCAGTTACTAGCTATTTAGTAAATACTACTAGCTTTTTTTTTTTTAAGTGTGTGGCGCCGTCTATGGGCTGATCATGGAACTGCCTTTCATTAGAGCGAATGTTTCGAGGTATTTGCGAGATCATTTATACGTACTATTTCTGTGAAATCGCAGTATATAACATCTTGAGAAGTTTAGCAAAACATAAAAGAAAGAATAATGCGCACAGGAAGAAAATATACGAAAATGTTACACTACTACCCGATCGATGACGCCAGTGTGCTCTATCGTGGGAAGATAATTTAACAGGCTTTAGGGTAGGCAGTGTGAGCAGTCACACGCACAAACGGCGGATAGGGTATACCATAGAAAACACGTACAGTCTTTGCCAACAGGAAAGGCCCATTCGACGAGAAAATATTCCGGTGACTGTGCAGGTTTCGCTTTCGCCAGGTAGAGATAGCTTGGGGTAGAAAAATAAATGAACCTTCTTTCTATTTCTCTCTCTTTCTCTCTTCTCTCTCTTTCTCAAAAGAAAGAAAAAAAGAAAATCCTCTGGGCAACGTACGCTTAGCATTGCCGCATAAACTGCCTCGGGGACCGGAGTCTTTCATAATGTGAGAGAGTGTACATTGCATCTTTCCATATAGTGTAACAAGGTTTAAGTTTGTCGAACACTCGAATTTGTCGAACACTTGATTTCACCACTCCAGTTGCAGTGTTTTCATCCATCCACGACATAGATTTCTCCTTGAAACAGCGCAATTATAAGCCGACGAAGAGAAACACTGGACAACATGATGTTAAGATAACATATTCGTTCCGATTTTCGCATGAAGGACGCGAATTATCACCTTAGTTGCGCTGAATTCGACAGACGTACAATCTCACCATCTGCTTGTGACTCGGGCAAATGTTATCCGGTTTCGCGTTTTATCGTTCGAATCGAAGGTGACTTTTCACCGCCAATTATGAGCGCGTTTCTCGTCTATTGATCGATTTCTGGAGATCGATAGGCGTTGACCATCCGAGACGGCGCGTATCGTGTGATTTTTGTCATAGATACGGATGCGACTCACTCGACAGGTAAGCAGGTGCGGAAATTGACAAGTGTTTCTTATCAACCACTCGTACAATTCCAACGCGACAGGCAAATTAGCAGATTGCAGGAGAGGCCCGATAATAAAAGATTGTTCGTGGAAAAGCTTATCGGCTTGACTGACGTTGTGCGTTTTAACGGGCTCAGCTAAGATAAGTCGGTCTCATCGCTCATATTGAGCACCGATAATGACGGACTTGATGCGATCATAAGGTGGTAATTAAGAGAAGGTCGCATAGAATCCTAGATAGTGCACCACATCTGCCTCGTTGGCCAAACACACTTTAATGGAGTTGCAGACACTCGAAAAGACAGTCTGCAGAAACTGTCCGAGGCGTTTTTGTTCCTTGTATGACGTCACATTGTTCATGCAAAAACTGGCTGCAGCCGGTTTTGAAGCCTGTATGAAGCTAACGTGCATCAAACATGCCTGTCCACAAAGAAGTTTATTGTAATGTCTGCACAAAGGCCTTGTCTGTTGTATGATGTATACGAGCAGAGTAACTTTGGCTTTTTTTAACACAAAGATGGCGCGAGATCGTACATTTGCAAGCTCAATATTCTAACAAACAAATTTGACTACGTCACAAAAAACACACACACACACACACAGGAAAAAAAGATCTGTCTTGGACGTGTGAGCTAAGCTCATGCACTACGTGCAAGTGGCAGTGGGTATTTTAGGAGTTTGATTTTACAAAACAGTGAACGGCGACAAAGTCAGCAATATTATTCTCCGTCCCATTTTTCTTTTGTTTAAATTAAATATGCAGTGGTTAGTTTGTGAATCGAGTTTGAACGCGAATATTTCTCTGTATATCGCCATACTCCCATAAGGATAATGCTTTTTTTGTTTTCCGATTGCCAGTTGGTTCTATTTCTCCTATGCACTCGGCGTTTAAATTTAGTACAATGAACAAACATTTTATCTATTAAAAAACGTCGATGAGAGAAAACAATGCGCCGCTTAAAATTTCGTGAAAAAAAAATCTATTTTGTCCTATTGAGTTGCGGACCACCGCGTCTCAATGCCACCGCTGCTGATAGATGGCGCAAGGAGTGTCGGCGCGCTAGTGTCTCGGAATCTTGGGTATGAATCACTTAGCTGATTGCTGATTTGTTGCCCAGATCTATTTTGTTGACCCAATATTTGCAATGTCACCGAAAACTAAACTTTTGGCTGGTATATATCCAATGATTTTATTAAAACAAAGTCGACCTTGGAAAGCTTAGGGGAGGGGGGGGTGAGGTGAGCGGTCGTTACCCCTCCCCCTCCCTCCCCTTCCTAAATCGGTCCTGGTATGATTCGGGGCCAGAGCTGACGCTAGAACGATCACGGCACGTCGCGGAAGCCAAAGCTCGGTGAGGGCGGCCATTGGGATGTTAGTGCCGATGAGGCTTTCGTTATGTCTCTTTGCTTGAATTCGTGTGAAGCGTTCTGATTGTCCGGGGATCGGCGGCCGAGTAGGCTACTTTGGCCATGTTGCAAATCTTACCTGAGATACCTGTCTCCTACGTCGGCGGGTAATACCATGTGACATCGAGAGTAAACTATCTACGATTCGATTTTGGAACGGCTGGGATAATCACCTGGATACTACGCGGATGGGCTTCGTCTTGGGCTACGGCAAAACGAAAACACAGCAGCGATGGCAGATAATAGCAGACGATCCTTTTGATCATGGAAAAAGCACTCAAAGAGACAATAATATTAATGACGACGCGGTGTTTTCTGACGTGGCTCCACCAGCTCTTTTTGCTCACCTTCCTTTCGGGCTGTATATTGAGATCAAAATTACTTACTCCTTACAGTTAGACATCAAAAATTTGTTTTTATTTATCCGCGCGATCGCTGTATAATTCTAGTCCAGGTGCCCGAAACAGGTATGTTCCACGCAATGTAAATTGCACCGATTACGTTTAGCTGAAATTGCCTCCACACGGTGTAGCGCTACAGCTCAGGGGGCTTTCTTAAGAGTGATATGTAACAATTACGTTCGCTTTGACCCGAATAGGATTGCAAAATCACGAAGAGAACTTCCAAATCGCTATAGGCAATTTCTTGGGGAGGGAGACAGAGAGGGGTTGTTGACTGATCATATATACGAAATCTTCCAAGCCTTCACTGCTATACGAAGCGTTATCCTTTTATTACACACAACTCTGGGGGAAGAAAAATACTTCCACATCATCTACTGCGTTCGAACATTTTCAGCCTTGAACGTGAGAATACGCGCTACTCCCTCCAACGATAGGGACGAGGATGCGGAGAAGCCCCTGTTTACACTAGCACTCTGATAAAAACAACAGGTATACCTTCCCCGGCTCTGACCTTCCCAGGGAAAGTGCACGGTCTGGATGTAACGTAGTCAATTCCTGCGTTGAAAACAGCAAATCGCAATAACCGCACATAAATGGCCGCACCTCATTCTTTGCCCTTTCGAACGTCCGCCACCAAAGACAACGGGCTGAGTGCACTAACGAGCGAGCTTTGACGGCTGTCGGCGCAGAAAGCAGACGACGAACAGATCACGTGGCGTATTTACTCGATTTGATCTGACCTTACCCCCTGATGGAGGAAGGTGGCGTGAGATAATTATTCCGGAGTAAACAACCCGCTTCTGGAAAGCAAGTCCTGACGTCATCGAATAAGCGCGAGTAAGTTTTGAAACGCCACGGTACGAAACCTTTACTCCGGAGTCGGATCGAATAAATTTTGGAAACTAGCCTTTGTCCAACCTTAGCATGGTTAGCCACATATGCTAAAAGCGCGAGTTAGTTGCTTTGGATGATGCCTCAGCGGCTGCACGAGCGCTCGTGCAGCGAGTGCTCCAGTCACGGTGGCCTCCAGTCAAGGAAGTCAAGGCTAGCCGCTCACGCTTGGACATTCTTGGCAGTCAGCCGATGCTAAGGCAAAACGAAGCCACGGTGGACGAAGCAAGCACACTCTCTGTTTCATACTTAGCGCGGCAACGCTGTCAAACCTACTGGCGCGAGCATGGGGCTTGATCTCGTTGATCATTTGCACGCGGTCTCGCGCAAACAAAACCATAGATGAAGCCACGCGCTCGCGCCAGTAGCTTTGACAGCGTTGCACGCTACGTACGTGAAACAGAGTATAACTCGGAGCGCGTGGAGCGAAAGCTGTCGCTGCAAAACCCTGGGATCCTGGGTTCAATCCCCACCCCTGCCCATTTCGATCTGGATGAGCATTGTACCGGCGAGTGGTCGTGTTTCACTACTGCGTGGTGCATGTTAAAAACCGCAGGCTAGCGGTTTGTACTGCACTGGCTAAATTGCTCATCTATAATGGGTAACAATGTCGCTATGTTCTGGCAGTCAAAACTCCTCCTGCATAAACAACAAACGACTAATTTTATTTTCCTAAATATCGTTTCTTTACTAAAAAAAAAAAAAATTCTGTTTTAAACGTTTATAAGATATGAAAAGTATGTATATATTTCATTTGCATCAATGTTTAAGAAAAGGTAATCGGACATCAGTTTTGGTTTCGTTTCGGTTTCAATTGTGTCCCTTGACGCTCATCTCAACCCAACGTTACCAGATCAGCTCCGATCCAGTAACGTTGTCTCAACCGGCGTTGTTAGGTCTGTGTACCGTGTAATACCGGACAACTTAGTTGAGCTCAATGCCATTTGGGAGATGGCAACGATCGTTGGCTTAATTACAGTTAAGAGCGCAAGTGTAACTGGGGTATATGTCGGTTTATTTATAAAAGCCAGTGGATGCATCTACCAACGCTAAGGCGCAGGTTTACTACATCGCAAGAAATAAGAAATATTTCGAAGAGATCATACACAAATGAAGGGGTAGTCAGGAAGTAAAATTGAGGGCGAGAAAACACAGACACTCGCATTCGCTCATCAGTCGACCGAATCTGTAAAGCTGCAGCATCGGAAAAAAAAATTAGAGATTAGTGAGTTTAAAGTTAAAAACGAAAGGATAAAAACATAAAAGACGTAGACGGACGACCACACTCTTTCAGCAAAGAGTGTGGTCGTCCATGTAGTCTTTTAGGTTTCATTTTTTCGTTTTTTAATATTCATTATAACAACGCGCTCGAATTAGCTAGATAGTTCATAAACCTGAGTATCACCAAGGAACCATAGGAGACCGCTGGATAAATTCCACGGCATACAAAAAGTAACGGCCAATTGTGCGATAAAATTCGTCAGTTTGCTCGCCAACACCTTTACACATTTGCATGCATCAACTTTTCAAATGTATGTCCGGCCATCGTGGGCGGAAAAACACTTTGTTGGGGCACCAGTCTGGCAACCGTGGGCACGCCTTTGGCAAGGCTCGGCTACCAGGCAATCTGCACACACACACCAGCATCGAGATCGCTGCGCCCAGAGCCCGCACTTGAAAGATCGTTTACACCTTTTCCAGCGCTTTTATTACCCATGCAGACATAAAGTGCCGAGTCACGGGCTATGGACAGATGCGCGGCGTCTGATATTCCGCAGAAGAGAGCTAATGAGCATGCGCAGCACGCGTTAACCTAGAATACAATAGATGGCAGCGTACAGAAGGCGATTACCGGAATGGTATCTCTCTAGAGTGGCAGCTATAACGGAAACCCTATTCTTGTACAGTTCACATACAGTAAAGCCACAGTCAAACTGCACATATGTATACATCATATTACAAAAGACACTGTGTTTGTTCACTGCACACATAATCACAGTTTTCTGCGTTCACGCCTCAAACATGTTCGAGTGATGTTTGCTTCGTGCACATGTATGCTTAGAGCATGTCTGTAGACAGTTGTTGTGTGACCAATGTGACCATCACACAAGAAGTGTCTGCAAACTTCCTTTGTGTGACGTATTAGCGGTTCGACAGCGGCCCTAAAGCCGGGGTCGCATTGCTCCTATACATCATATACAAAAGAACAATATACAGACACGAGTCACCGCAATATCTGTAATTCGAATGCCGTGTGCCAAGTTTCTCCATTGAACTCGTTGCCATGCGGCATTCGAACCACGGATCTCGCGGTGACTTGCGTAGTGGCGATCTGCGCGAGTAACTTGTGCCAGACTATACTTCGTTTCAGCTTGGGTCCAGACGCAGCCGATGCTGCAAGCACGAGCGTGTTGCCCTGAACAGTGCCTGTACTGCACGAGCGCGCGTGCTTGGCAGGGACGCTGGAAGCCCGGAGCTCGCGCTTGTAGCATCGGCTGCGTCTGGACCCAAGCTGAAACGAAGTATAGGACCAGTATACGCCTCTGCGAAGTCATGAAATCGCTTCGTGACCCCTTTAAGGCTTTGTAGCTGATGTTACAGGTCTTGACTGCGATTGTTTTACAGCCTCGCCAAGTTTGCGAGCCTGGAGACGCTCAACCTTGCGCAGAACAAGATAACCGCCATCCCGATGGACGCTTTCAAGAACGCGAACCTGGGAACGCTGGTGCTCTCCAAGAACCCCATTGAGAAGATCGGAGCGTTCGCCTTCGCAGGCCTGCCCAGTCTGGACACCCTGAAGATGAAGGAGACGCGCATCAAGAGCCTCGACGCAAACGCCATGTCCATTTTCCCTCACAACCCGGAGCTCAAGGTGCGAAGAGCTTCTCGGAAATTACAAAGCAGGCCGGCACGGTTATAGCCACGAGTCACGTCCGCAGCATTGTGGCATTTGCCGATAAGAACGTCGAAAAGTAAATAACGAAGCAGAAAACGGGAACGCCTGAACAATAACCCCGCTTATTAGGAGGATCTTAGAGCGCCGGAAAAGGGGGAATGGGGAGAGGGGGGGGGGGTCGTCAGAGCGTTGAGCTCTTTTTTTTTTTAATGATTAGTGAGTAGAGATGCACAGCTTACTAACTTTCCCCTTACACACTGCTCGCACGCGAGCGCCGAATGCCGGTGCCCTGCGTTTGGCATTCGGGTAGGGGAGGAAATAAACGTCACGTGACATCAATTTTCACGCTAAATTTAGAGGAGAATTGGAAGTAACATAACCGCGCGTCATGGGACCTCGTTACTTTACGTCAAACTTTTCGCTAAATTTAACGGTGAAATTGATGTGAGGTGAACTCAAGACGCGATGTCAATTTCTCCGCGAAATTTAGCGGAGAAATCGATGTCAGGTGACGTTACCACGTCATGTGAGCCAAAGTTGAGTGACGTACATTTCGTCGAGGTGCTTCTGCGAGGTTGTAGTTTGCGCTAACCACACATTCTGTGCTCCTCGGGCTTTCTCAGCCTGAGTCAAGCTTAAGTAACTTTGTATTTTTCTTCTTTTCCCAATAGATCCAGATTGATTCGGGTCGCATTCAGAGCATCCACCCCAAGGCCTTCGAGAAGACCTTCCCGCTCGAACTTACGCTCAGCTACAACGACTTGACCTCTTTTCCCAGAGACGTTTTTAATCCTATAATCGTCGGAGCGCTTCAAAATCTCCGAAAGGGCCTTGTCTCCAGTCTACCCAAAGTGCTCACCCGAGGTGAGTGTCCTTTTAAAGCCCTGTCTTAAATTATGCTTGTAAACACTATATCGGCGTGCGAAGTTCGTCAGCTCGTCTGTTCCTTGCACCTCTCGAGCATTTATTCCGAGGTAATCAATCTTTGATGGCAGTTTTAATACAGAAATGAGCCACGCTTGAATGTATTGTTTATAACTGCCAGAGGCGCGTGCTATGCATACCCAGAATTTGCGCTTGAAATGTCGAAAAAACGCAATAGTTCATGACTTAACGTCGAGGATCTAAGTTCGTGCATAACCAAAACACCCGGTCAACATATGGAACCTTGCGAATTCCGCATACTTAAACTTTTCATGTGACTTTTGGTTTCAGGTAACCGGTTCACCTGTCGCGGCTGTGACAACAAGTGGCTCCTTCGTTTGGCCAGTAACACGGCGATGCATAGGATTCTGAGCGACTTCTCTTGCGAGGACGGCACGCGCCTCTACAACCTCACCTCCTCCGTTATCGGCTGCTGAACCCGCCGTGCTGGCCATTAAAATCTCCAACGCTTAATTCTGCGAAACGCGTGAATTAAAATGGCGTGCGCACGAGGCACGTGAAGCCAGTGGTTGATTTCTCGAGAAATCGGAGATGTCGCAATAAAGGCCTCAAAGACGAAAGATGAAGACATGTATTGTGAAAAACCGCATTTTCCGTTCTTTGTTTTGATGCCTATGGCTGAGCGAACGTGCGTTATACTTGAGGTCTTCGACTCGCATGCAATCTGAGAAGCGGCAGCAAAAGTTGGTCTGTGCCTCACTCGCGTATCATATTGTCGAGCGTTGCGCACGGACATACAGTGATGTCTCGGTAATATGGACACCTCCGCCGTTCCCTCTGAAGAGAGTCTATATTATGAGTTGTCTCATAGTAACGATGCAAAAACACATGTATTTACTCTGCCTGTCCGCGAAAATGTTGTCTATATAACGGGTTACTCATATTGAACGGGGTCCATATTAATGACGAGACATCAGTGTACTATAGCCGGTGATAGGTCAAGAACGTGGAGTGGAAGCTCCTCCCACCCCTTTCTACTTCAACGGAGGGAATGGTGGAGAGGAGGTCGCCCCCTCTTCAGCATTCGCTCTACTAAAGTGGAAAGAGGTGGGAGGAGCTTCCACTTCGTACTTGACCTGTCACCGATCTATAGTTCAAATAGGCTCTTTTTTTCTTTTTTTTTACTTGTAAGACTGTAAGGCTGCAGGACAGAAAGAAGATGGTCTTTTAATTGAACGAATTCACGATGGTGAAAATCTCAATCAGGGAAAGTAGTACAGAAAAAGTTTTACTGGGGATAGTAGAGACTGCTCATGTGAGGAAATCCAAACATAACAGTAAAGTTTCGTGTTCGATGCTAACACATGCGGGAGTAAAATGCACCAGAGCACGGACCAGACATGTACACATTACCAACAAAAGTAACTAAATACCGTTACTCGTTACTCGCTCAAAAAGTAACTAAATACGTTACTCGTTACCGATTCTCAAAAGGAACGCGTTACTTTACCTCAAAAGTAGCGAGTTACTTTTCTCGTTACTTTGACGACCAAATACACAACTGCTTTTGTTTCATGGTTTATTGTTTTCTTTTCAGTAGTCGTTGCACTTAAGCAGTAGCTGCCTCTCGAAGTTTTCATCAGTTATGTTTCCCCGCTTCATTGAGAATACATCTCCGGCGACGCTGAAGAGTCGTTCTACTGACGCGCTCGAAGGAACGGCAGTGTTGTGCTTCAGGAAGAGCTGGTGAATCTGGGATTCCCTCTCTCTTTTGTTCTCTCTGCTTCTAAAGTTCGAAGTTGACAATGGGTTCTGTGCCTTCCCGCGTTGGCAACCTCCGGGTTTACATTCGGTCTGTACACGATTCTAGAAGGTTCAACCAACGAACCTTATTGTGTTCTCTGGGTGAAGGACATTCCCAGCTGTAGAGTTCGACTGACGTGTTCAGCGATAAACGTTGCTATACTGTCATACTGTTTAGTTGTTTTTCGGGTTGCCCATCTGCCTTTGTCGCAATAGACGCATACTCAGGTTAGAATTAAAACAAGGCTGTTTAAACGTTGTTGTACACGTTACTCCTCAAAAGTAACGAAATACCGTTACTCGTTACTTGGCCTTAAAAGTAACTAAGTACGTTACTCGTTCCTTTTCTAAAAAAGTAACTAAATACGTTACTCGTTACCGAAAAAGTAACTAGGTAGAAGTAACTCGTTACTAGTAACGCGTTACGTATATGCATGTCTGGCACGGATGTCGAGGCCGAGCTAAAATCACTGCAAAAAATGTTTGTAATATAACAGGAAATATCCGACAAATTTCGGTCAAGATAAGAAAACGGTTCTGTTTGATTAAAATAGAGACACGCTTATCGGTTAAAAAACAGGGCTCATGTTATTGGTCTAAAACATTTTTTTTGTTTTAATGAACAGCAATACAACTGAACGAAGT
>JAZHYW010064022.1:0-17106 GCA_037355805.1 Ixodes ricinus
TTTTGATATTGCGAAAACTATGCAGCCCTCTTCAGTATCCTTATAGGAAGACCCCATGTCAAATATTTCGATCTGAATTCCGTCTACATATTTAATAAACTGTCCAGCAAACTTTCAAATGAGCCAAGTCGCCGAAATCTGCCAACTCTAGCGTGCGACGTGAGGCGCAATCGTCAGCGCAGTCAAGGCGACGGAGTTGGAGCGGCCAGCGTTGAACCACTACGTCAGAGGCATGACTACGTCATTCTCCCGTTTTGTTTGTTTTTACTTCTCAGAGCGAAATTGCAACGATGACGTCATGAGTTTCTCCTCTCGGTGTTGGCTCAGCGGCGTCCACGTGATCACCGTAACGCGGATGCGGTCCTGTTTCTCCGATCCCCCTCTCCTCTTTCGTCTTCTCCCCTTCCCCTCTCCCTCGGGTCACCACCGTCCACTGCCATGCGAAGTGACTGCCCGCGTCGCGTGTCCTGGACCTCGCCCCCACGAACGCCACAAGACCACGTGGTTAGACCGACGTGGTCGCGACTCGACGACACGGGGCCGATGACCGAAGTTTCGGTTTCGGTATCAGCTGATGTTTAAATTAAGATTACACAAATAATATTCCACATTTCGCAAATCCGAAGACGTAGAGCAGTTTAGTAGTGCTTTGGCGAAATGACAATCACTAAGTAAGCCTAAATTTTTCGGAAGTGAGCGGACTTGCCCTTACAGAAAGCCCCTGAGCTGTTCCGCCACATCGTGTGGAGGCAATTTCTGCTAAACGTAATCGGTGCAATTTACAATGCGTGGAACATACCTGTTTTGGGCACCTGGACTAGAATTACAGCGATCGCGCTGATAAAAAAAACACATTTTTGATGTCTAACTGTAAGGAGTAAGTAATTTTGATCTCAATATAGAGCCCGAAAGGAAGGTGAGCAAAAAGAGCTGGTGGAGCCACGTCTGAAAACACCGCGTCGTCATTAATATTAGGCACCATGACAGAACAGCACACGACAAAACAGCACGCGACAAAACAGCACGGTCAAAACAGCACGCGCCAAAACAGCACAGCGTCAAAACAGCACGGCGACAAAACAGCACAGCGTCAAAACAGCACGCGACAAAACAGCACAGCGTCAAAACGGCACAGCGACAGAAGAGCACGTGCCAAAACAGCACGGCGTCAAAACAGCACAGCGTCAAAACAGCACAGCGACGAAACAGCACAGAGTCAAAAGGGCATAGCGACAGAAGAGAACGGCGTCAAAACAGCACCACGACAAGACAGCACAGCGTCAAAACAGGACATTGACAATATAGTTAGGATTTGGCGTTTTCGGTTTTCATTATTTTGAAATCCGCCGTACTTTTTTCGATTTTTATTCCAAACAGAAGTTTTCGGTTTATTACGGTGAATATTTGTAACCTCATAAACTTCTCGGTTCTTTTTCGGCTTACTGACGAAAACCAGTATACTTGTGAAAAGGCAATATTTAAAAGCGTTTGTTTAAAATGTATAGTGAGTAAACCAGGTACTGGTTTTCTTATTTGTTGCTGTCTGTGGCAGCCGAACGCGATCTGTTCTGCCAGACGCACTGGGGCCCTATCGTGATCTGACATTATCGTCGTGTGCTCGTATTTGTACACAGGACGAACATGAGCTTCACTACAACTTCGGTCAGAGAGGCAAATATTAAAATCCAGAAATTTGCAAGCATTGTACTCAGTACGTCCTTTCTCCCGATTTTCATCGACTGCGAGAGTGGTAAATTCGCGTCGACCACAGAAACGACAACAAATAAAACAATCGTATTTATGCCCTCCTCTAGTAGACGGAAGCTAGGGGTGTTAAAAAATGTGCGTCATTTACGGAGGCCCTTGATTTTCATTGTTCAGTTCACGATTAAACTCTCTTCTTTGAACAAAGAATTCGGCACACAAATTCCTATCAGGTGAAAAACCTAGATTTCGTCCTGAAGACCCCTGCGCTCCCGGAGCTTTTGTTGAAAGTTGAACCGATCTCAATCGATCACCCACCCCTCCAAACGCCCTCGAAAATCCTGACCTTTTCAAGTTAAAACCGAATTTGGAAAAATGAATTCGGCGTACTTTTACCGGTTTTATTCGGTTTAAGCCGAAAACGCTGAACCCTAAATATAGCATATGGAGTTAAAAAATGCATGTCTCAAAGTAGGCATTGTAAGGGAATGGAGGGTCTAGGCCAATTCGTCGAAGGCCAACTCGTCGACGGCCAATTTGTCGAATCCGTTCTCTTGGGAGCAAGTTCGGAGTCGGGAGTATACTCGATGCGCACATGAAGGCTCCCTGGGCAGTACCGAAGCCCCCGCTGGTGCGTATTCTGGCTATTTCTCGAGCAGTTCTGCTCATTTCGACGTGCAAGTTTGCTGGTGATGTCGTCTACAATAAATAAATAAATATCACGGCAATGTGCTGTCGTTAGTTGTTAAAAGAAAAAAATAGAAAGCATGTGTGGCAACGGTGTGCTCAGCCCATGCTGTACGGCAACAACATTGAGGCTTGCTGTTCTGTCGCTGTGCTGTTTTGACGCCGTGCTGTTTTGGCACGTGCTCTTCTGTCGCTGTGCCGTTTTGACGCTGTGCCGTTTTGTCGCGTGCTATTTTGACGCGTGCTGTTTTGTCGCCGTGCTGTTTTGACGCTGTGCTGTTTTGACGCGTGCTGTTTTGACCGTGCTGTTTTGTCGCGTGCTGTTTTGTCGTGTGCTGTTTGTCGCGTTCCCTAATATTATTGTCTCTTTGAGTGCTTTCTCCATGATCAAAAGGATCGTCTGCTATTATCTGCCATCGCTGCTAAGATTTCGTTTTGCCGTAGCCCAAGACAAAGCCAATCCGCGTTGTATCCAGGTGATTATCCCAGCCGTTCCAAAATCGAATCGCAGATAGTTTACTCCCGATGTCACGTGGTATTACCCGCCGACGTAGGAGACAGGTATCTCGGGTAAGATTTGGAGCATGGACAAAGTAGCTTACTCGGCCGTCGATCCCCGATAATCGGAACGCTTCACACGAATTCAAGCAAAAGAGACATAACGAAAAGCTCATCGGCACTAACATCCCAATGGCCGCCCTCACCGAGCTTTGGCTTCCGCGACGTGCCGTGATCGTTCTAGCGTCAGCTCTGGCCCCGAATCATACCAGGACCGATTTAGGAAGGGGAGGGAGGGGGAGGGGGGTAACGACCGCTCACCTCACCCCCCCCCTCTCCTAAGCTTTCCAAGGTCGACTTTGTTTTAATAAAATCATTGGATATATACCAGCCAAAAGTTTAGTTTTCGGTGACATTGCAAATATTGGGTCAACAAAATAGATCTGGGCAACAAATCAGCAATCAGCTAAGTGATTCATACCCAAGATTCCGAGACACTAGCGCGCCGACACTCCTTGCGCCATCTATCAGCAGCGGTGGCATTGAGACGCGGTGGTCCGCAACTCAATAGGACAAAATAGATTTTTTTTCACGAAATTTTAAGCGGCGCATTGTTTTTCTCTCATCAACGTTTTTTAATAGATAAAATGTTTGTTCATTGTACTAAAGTTAAACGCCGAGTGCATAGGAGAAATAGAACCAACTGGCAATCGGAAAACAAAAAAAAGCATTATCCTTATGGGAGTATGGCGATATACAGAGAAATATTCGCGTTCAAACTCGATTCACAAACTAACCACTGCATATTTAATTTAAACAAAAGAAAAATGGGACGGAGAATAATATTGCTGACTTTGTCGCCGTTCACTGTTTTGTAAAATCAAACTCCTAAAATACCCACTGCCACTTGCACGTAGTGCATGAGCTTAACTCACACGTCAAGACAGATCTTTTTTTCCTGTGTGTGTGTGTGTGTGTTTTTTTGTGACGTAGTCAAATTTGTTTGTTAGAATATTGAGCTTGCAAATGTACGATCTCGCGCCATCTTTGTGTTAAAAAAAAGCCAAAGTTACTCTGCTCGTATACATCATACAACAGACAAGGCCTTTGTGCAGACATTACAATAAACTTCTTTGTGGACAGGCATGTTTGATGCACGTTAGCTTCATACAGGCTTCAAAACCGGCTGCAGCCAGTTTTTGCATGAACAATGTGACGTCATACAAGGAACAAAAACGCCTCGGACAGTTTCTGCAGACTGTCTTTTCGAGTGTCTGCAACTCCATTAAAGTGTGTTTGGCCAACGAGGCAGATGTGGTGCACTGTCTAGGATTCTATGCGACCTTCTCTTAATTACCGCCTATGATCACATCAAGTCCGTCATTATCGGTGCTCAATATGAGCGATGAGACCGACTTATCTTAGCTGAGCCCGTTAAAACGCACAACGTCAGTCAAGCCGATAAGCTTTTCCACGAACAATCTTTTATTATCGGGCCTCTCCTGCAATCTGCTAATTTGCCTGTCGCGTTGGAATTGTACGAGTGGTTGATAAGAAACACTTGTCAATTTCCGCACCTGCTTACCTGTCGAGTGAGTCGCATCCGTATCTATGACAAAAATCACACGATACGCGCCGTCTCGGATGGTCAACGCCTATCGATCTCCAGAAATCGATCAATAGACGAGAAACGCGCTCATAATTGGCGGTGAAAAGTCACCTTCGATTCGAACGATAAAACGCGAAACCGGATAACATTTGCCCGAGTCACAAGCAGATGGGTGAGATTGTACGTCTGTCGAATTCAGCGCAACTAAGGTGATAATTCGCGTCCTTCATACGAAAATCGGAACAGAATATGTTATCTTAACATCATGTTGTCCAGTGTTTCTCTTCGTCCGCTTATAATTGCGCTGTTTCAAGGAAGAAATCTATGTCTTAAATGGTAGAAAACACTGCAACTGGGGTGGTGAAATCAAGTGTTCGGCAAATTCGAGTGTTCGACAAACTTAAACCTCGTTACAACATATGGAAAGATGCAATGTACACTCCCACATTATGAAAGACCCGGTCCCCGAGGCAGTTTATGCGGCAATGCTATGCGTACGTTGGCCAGAGTTTTTTTTTTCCTTTGTTTTCATAGAGGAGAAATAGAGCAAAGGTTTATTTATTCTTCCATCCCAAGCGATCATTACCTGGCGAAAGCGAAACCTGCATAGTCACCCGATATTTCCTCGTCGAATGGGCCTTTCATGTTGGCGGAGACTGCACGTGTTCTCTATGCGGTATACCTATACCAGCCGTTTGTGCGTGTGACTGCTCACACCGCCTACCTTAAAACCTCTTAAAATCTCTTTCCACGAAAGAGCCACACTGGCGTCATCGATCAGGTAGTAGTGTAACATTTTCCTATATTTTCTTCCTGTGCGCATTATTCTTTCTTTTATGTTTTGCTAAACTTCTCAAGATGTTATATGCTGCGATTTCTCAGAGATAGTACGTATATTTGATCTCGAATACCACCAAACATTCGCTCTAGTGAAAGGCAGTTCCATGCTCAGCTCATAGACGGCGCCACACACTTTAAAAAAAGCTAGTAGTATTTACTCAACATTTTACTAAAAACCGGGGACGAGAAGGAACGGACAAACACGACGTCTCAAGAGCTAATGAGACTTTGGCTTGTCCGTCGTTTCTCTTCCACTCTCGTGGTTTAGTAAAATGTTTAACCGCCACCAGCTCGTTTGCGCCCTAAGCTTTTCTTCGGTATTTACTAGATAGCTAGTAACTACTTGTCACATACGTTGCCAGGTACAGTCTTTTTCAAAAGTTTAGAGCCCACCGCGCGCGTGGACGGAGCGGGCCCGCTTCCGTGCTCGGAGCTCTTATCGTCGGCGCTCGCATGGCTGCGAGATTTTTGAGAGCGAAGTAACCGTAGGTAGTAACGGCCAAGCGGAGACACAACGAGATCACGTGATTTCCGGTGAAATAAAAAAGAAAAACAGTCGAGTGTGCTTATACCACTTGCCACCAGATGGCAGGCGCGTCAAATATTAAAACTGGAAAAGTGAAGTCCAGCTGGCGCTGTCATCGTCCAATTCAAAGTAAAATTAAAAAAATACAGAAAGCGGTTAATTCATGTTTATTTTAACGCTTTCACATTTGCAACTCCAGAGACACATCTTGCACACATTTTCCATTTTCAGCACACAATTGACACAGTGCATTCAACACAGATCCCATAAAACTACGACAAACACACGTGACACGCTTACTCCAATCAATCTAATCGCAAACTCCCTTGACTGCCCATAGAGTCTTTTATACTGACCATTTGAGTGCGCAAACTTGTCGTCGTGTATCACCACGTCAGTGAATAATGTTGCAAATATAGTGCTCTTTTCACAACAATCTCCTACACTCAAGAAAGTTTTCAAACGATTCAAGGCTTACATCTCTAATAGAAACAAAGGAAAACACTGAAAGTTGAGACGGTCGATGAACCACCCCCACCGGTTCTACCAGCATCTAAGTATTCGCTTCCTGCATAGCGAGCTGAACCAGCCTTCTCATCGTTATTGTTAACCAAGAATTACAACAGATGCGGACGCCGTCGGTCGAGATGGCTTTCTTGTCGTCACTGCTTGAGAACGAGGCTGCAATTCACGGTGATACGTGCGCTGCGCTCTTTCGCGCGTTGCACGAAGAGACTGCACGCAAATAATACCACGTGCAACTCGCATCTTAATTTATGTGCAGTCCACTGACGAATGCTCGCGTATTCTGGGGAAGATATAAACAAATTCAAAAGGCTCGTAGAATGCACAGAAACTGTTTTCTTCATTTTTTGCGATGAATCCTAAAGCTAGATACGCTATTTACGACTGACATCAATGGTCGTGACAGTGCACTGCCACGACCTAAGACAGTCAATCAGAATCATTCAACCACCAAGCTCAAACATACAGCGAAGAATTCATCCCCAGTGTTGAAGCGTGTTTCACATGCAGCGATTTTGGCCTAGGCGGCGCGATTTCTGCCGTCGCGACGCTCGTGCCGCTCAACCGCTGGTGCTGTTGAGGCGCCGCGACGGCAAAATTCGCGCCCTCTAGAGGCCAAAACCGCTGCATGTGAAACACTGAAGTAGGGCAAGCAGCGAATCTTGGACGGCGAGAACCCAATCCGGTGAGGAGTGCGCACTGGCTCGTTTAGAACTGTCCTCGGAGCAGTCGACGTCCGCACACACTCAGTCCAGTCGAGTGCATCGGACGTTAACTATACACGCGAACACGGGAACACGAGAACCGCACATGACTACTGGCAATAACGGCAGGTTTGGATCGCAGAAATGAGCGTGTCGCAAACTCCGACTGGTTCCAAGTAGGGGTGTCGCGAATCGGTCGAGGTTCTAGTTCGACTAGGTTCGACTTTCCGAACTTCTTGTGAAAATTTCGACAAAGGTTCCGCTCAGGTTAGACTGCTATGCGCATGCGCGACAGGCTCGCCAGTTGGCTTCGTATTGGATGGTGATGGCTAAGGATGAATGAAGGGCAGCACTGATTGGTTATTTCAGTTAATACAGTACAAAAAATTAAATTATTAACTTCTTCAGTGATTATATTTAGTTTCTTTTGAAACTGTTCATACAAATTAAAATAACCTTTTGCTTAAAAAATTTTGCAAGCTCAGTCATGCTTGTATTAAGGTCTTCCACACTGTCCGTAAAGTCGAGTCAGTCGAATCTGGTTAAAAATTTGAAGGTTCATCGAACCGGTTCGGCCCAGTCGAACCCCGAAAGTTCGAAGTAAAAAGCCGGTTTGACAAAAGTTCGCGACGCCCATAGTTCCAAGTTCCAACATGCTTGTCGTACAACGTTGCCAAGCGTCTCTTGCGGAAGAGAAACATATATATTAAAGCACACAAGTATTTAAAAAAAAAACCGAACGAACCTTTCTTTTCATTGGAAACGTTCTTAGCACGTGCTACATGGCTGTTTTCATACCATTTGAAACCAAAATAAAAATATAAATGCTTCCAAAGAGGCAAACAGGAAGGAAAGTCAGAAGCCGTATAGCTATTGCATCAACAATGGCTGACGCCTGCTATGGCTGCCGGTAGCGCGTCACTGTTTGCAAGCACTGCTCCTAGTGGTCTATCGGAAATGCCGGCTCCGCGGCACCGCGACGAAACTGTACGGTGTCTCAAATGGTGGCTGAGGCTATTTTAATCGAGCCGCAAAAGTCAGTTTCTTAATCAATCGCGCTACGATTTTGTGCAGCGTTGCCAACAGGTGGTTAGTTTTTTCTGTAAAATATGCAAAGAGCGAACTTACCTGAGGAACAAGTATAAAAATAAAAAGGCTTACTTCATGTAAACCAGCGAAGCCACCGGTCTTCAAGCAATAGGGCGCCCTATTGTTTGAAGACCAGTACACTTCGCGATTCCATAGGAGTTAAAACTTTTCTTTTTTTACTTTTTCGTCCGGTAAGTTCGCTCTTTACAGATACCATAGAAAAAATGCACCCTGCTGATGGCAACGCTGGACGCATCATGTAACTGACAAGTTGGTAAACCGATTTTGCTGTCGATTTAAAAGCTGGCCGCTATGTTGATACACCCTGTAGATTAGCAGCGACGCTCTACCATTTTGGCTCACGTGCGTTTCAGCATGCGCTAGCTTGAGCGGTACTTGTTTTATAAAATCCATCCAGTGCTGTAAGTGTGCTGCTCTTCGTTATGAGGTCGCAAGTACTCGGTCGTAAGTGAACTGCAAATGTGTGAACGGGTTTTAGATTCACTCACCTGTCGTAGTCAATCCTGGATGAGGTCGTTGCCGAAGAGGCTCAGCTCTTCCAGTGTGTCCTTCGAGTTGGCCAGGGCTTCTAGACTGAAGGAAGTCAGGTTCTTGTTGAGGTCAATGTAGGCTTTGGCAAACTGGAAGTTCCCAAATACTCCAACAGGAAGTGAGGGCACTGGAGTCCTTTGTATCCAGAGTCCCCTGTGCTCATTGGGCCCGGCGACTCCGAAGGCCTTTTGCAGGGAATCTGGTTGTCTTGGCTTTCATGCAATTGATTCCGGAATAATCGCATGTGCAGGGGCTGATTGTTCCTGGCGGGGGACATGGGTTCGTCTGGCCTGCAGTCAGCGCCACGCTCCAGGCAGCCAGGATGAGGGTGTATCTTGAGAAAACTACAACAGTTTATTATTATTATTATTGTTGTTAACGAATAAAATTTTGTCAAAAACACAATTTGGAAGTTAAACATAAGAAAGATGTATTTTGAGTTGTACATTTTATTATTGTTTCAAAAGTGCTGAAGATATAAATAATGAAGCAAGTACGTTGAATGCTTGTAAGCGTACAAAATATTAGTACTGTGACTCACTTCGTAAATTTCAGTTACCTCTGCAATACCAAACACTTAAAATAAAAATGGTACTATAAAGTTTTATCAGACGTCATAGTATGACTCTTCTTAACTATGTCTAATTTCCTTTTTTTCTTATAACTTCGTGTTTGTTTGTTTTTTGCTTCTCTATTTTACAACATTTTATTGATAAACCCTATCATCACCCTTATCACACTTGGCTTCAAAAATTTCCTTCCGTAATTCAGGCGTCCTAGATACATATTATCCAATATTTTTTTTGTTGTTACAAGTTGTACCAAAACGTTGGTGATATGTTACTCTGTATTCCTATAAAATTATTATGCAATACCTCTCAGGAGACTAGATGCGCATATGTGCACCCGTTGGATTATGGTGACAAAAATCAGGCGTTGCATTTCATCCAAAAGTGTCCTTAGCAGATATAATTTATACGAAGACAAATGAGGCACTCAAGCCTAACAATTGAAGTGAAAAAAATATGGAATTAACGTTGGTAAAAGTAAAGTATAGAAGAAGGTACAAGCGATGAAAAAGAAACTGACGGACGCAAACGACAGTTTCTTCGTTAGCATGTAAATAAAAATAATGAACTTTGTTATAACAATTTATTCAGAGAAGTAAACAAATACAGGGTGTCACAAAAGAAAATTTACACGGTCTTTCTTACCGCAAAAATAAACTAGGCATCGCCGAACGCTCATTCTCCGCCCAAAGTTAGCGCTGGAGGTCACAACCAGATGCCAAAGTTTCAGCCCGATCCGATACCTTATTCAAAAGTTATAAGTGATTTTCTGAAAAGTTCAATGGGAAAATGGAGCCCATTTTCGGCTGTTTTCGGTTTCTGGTGCTATAGAGCCCCATGTATTTGAAAACTCCGTCGGCTGCCATTTTCCCATTGAAATTTTTAGAAAATCACTTATAACTTTTGACTAAGGTATTGAGATGGACTGAAACTTTGGCACCTGGTTGTGACATCTAGCGCTACCTTTGGGTGGAGAAAGAGCGTTCGGCGATGCGCTAGTTTATTTTTGCAGTAGAATGCGTAACTTTTTTTTTGTGACACGCTGTACTCCGTTCGCTCTTTCTTGCGCTATTTGTAGTCACTAAAAGCTTAAAAATACCGGGGCGTGTCGATCAGGACCTGAGCAAATCATTATCGCTCTGCAGCCAATGAGATTGTGGCATTCGCCGATAAGAAGTGCAAAAGAACGAATCACAGGGCTAAGGGTGTGAACAGAACGATTAACGAGACGCATTTCTTAAAGAGACCATGGAATGATTTTGAAATCGAATTCCTTCCACCGCACGTCGTAAAGGCGGGAAAAGAAAGCAAAACACAAAGATAGAAAGCAAAAATTAATTTTCGCTATACAATTTTTAAAAGAAAAGCGAACTCTTTTATACCTTTTTTCTTCGAAAGCACTTTGCTTTTTCACTGCGATGCATCCACGATCATAAACAATAAATTGCCGGCGAATGTTTCTTGAAAGTTTTGTTAAGGAATATTCTGGTCCACATGTTGTTAAATAACTGGCGATGTGACGGAAATTGACGAATCTTATAATGCTCCGAGCTATGCGCTATCTATCGTGCGGTAAACGAAGCAAGAAAAAGATCGGACTGCGCCTGCGCTGTTTCGCGATTCCTGCTCTCTGCTGAAAAACGTGGCGTCGGCGGTGATGATGTCGTGGCGGCACCTTCAAGACAGCAGAAACGCTCATGCCATCGTCTTTGTTTACTTCGACTACAGTTGTGCTTTCTGTAGCATTTGTCTCCTCGAACATCGCCTCGGATCCTAATGTGTGGTAATCAAGTTCAGGATATTACTGGTGCGTACTGTATTTAAAGGCATGAATAAAGGATGCGAATTTTGACGCATTTTCATCACCCGAGAAAAGTGATTACTGTTAGCATTCCTTGAACGATCGCAAAATCTATGTGATCCCGAAATCATATTTCTACGTTGCAATGTCTCTGCCAAGATTAAATTGTCTTGGCAAAACCTAGAACACTATATAGCTCCTTCGGAGCAGAGTAGCGTAAGGCCCCTTCATTTTTCAAAAGTAGCGCAAGGTGCGTCGATGCACGAGGCACGTGCAACGTGCAGCCCTTGGGAAGATGATGGCGGCACAGCGCGGAACTGAGCTGGATTTCCAGACGCCATGTTCTTCCCAGAAGTGGCGCGCGGCACGTGTCTCGAGCATTTCCACAACAATGAATGGCTCCACTTTTCCCAGGATAGAGGGGCTTTGGAGTAGCGTAGAGTTCGCTGCATAGGCTCCCTACGGGAGCCAGAGTTGCACGTCTGTATTCCACGCGCCGCCGCGCCGCTATTCGCCGAGATCCGATCACGTGAGGAGCCGGGTCAAGTGCCGTTGCAGGAAAGTAGACGTTGCACGCGCCCCGGCGTACGTTCCCCTGTTTTTGAGCGCGCCGCGCGCCTCGAACGCAGCGGCGTCGCTATTCGCCGAATTCAGTCACGTGACGAGCGGGATCAACATGCAATGCAGGAAAGACGGCGCTACGGAGATGAGCGCGCAACTCCGGCTCCCGTAGGGAGCCTATACCTCTACAGGAACTCTAGAGTAGTGCAATCTAGAATGCCATCTCTCGGCGACTAGCGGCGAATGCCCGGAGGTTCCAACTCTGGTCAGAAATGCATAGGGGACATGAGGAAAATCGTTGTTTCTTCAATATTGTGGGGACGCACGGAACGACAATAGTTTTTGACATAATAAGGGAACAGTTTAGGATACTTTGCTCTAAGTTGTGATTTAATATTTTTTTAATTGCTTGAGCGGCATCATGTAGCAGACGATGTGGCGACGTGACACCGTTCACGTGACGCGTTTCGGCCAGCCAAAAACTTTATCTCCGCTGCGTAAAAAAAACCGTCTGCTTCAAACGCCAATGCCTCGGAAATTGCCTTCTCAAAATTTTCACACGCATCTAATATTATGAAAACTTTGATAAAATATTTGAGAGCTTTACCAGCGTCACGACAGGCTAGTTTCGAAGAATGTAAACTTGGCGTTTATTTTTTTAATCAGCCGTGTTGCGTCGATCTTCCTGTGTTCTTCCATAGGGCTGGCTGCCTCCTGGAACCCTCAGTACCACGTGACTCGCGCCGACCTGCCCTGTCGGCCATGTTGTCAGAAAAACACTCGGATCAAAGGATTGAGCTACTGTGCTCCGTAGGAGCTATATAGTGCTATAGTAAAACCTACCGGAACACCCCGCCAGCTCGCCGCTAACGCTCCCTATTCTCTTACTGCCGAGAGAACTTTCGGTTCCGGTAACAGCGCAGAGTCACAACCGTCAAAATTACGCCGCGGCTTGTTTTACGGTGAGTTGGAGAGGAAGAAAAACTCAATGTTTCAATGATTTTTTTGTGTACAAGTTAATGAAACGAAGCGAATACTGATGTCTGTTCGGCGTTCAGTGAACATTGACGATTTAATGTAAAAGTTATTTGGCAAAAGTAAAAATGTCATTTCATGGTCCGTTTTAAGCTATGTGCGACCATGAGGAGCACAAGTTGGTCCACTTCTTTTGCGGAGGGTGTGGGTGACGTCAGAACGGCACCGAGCTCTGATTGGCTCCGATTGGAAGGATAGTGGCTAAACCTCAAGGCAGCTTGCTTTGAGGTGTACACGCCATCCTTCAATCAGAGCCAATCGGAGCTTCGGCGTCGTTATGACGTCCTGCAACCTCCGCAAAAGAAAGTGGACAGTTTTACTACTTTAGACCCATGTTACGGATAAGACAAAGAAAGCGCGGGATGGCCAAAAATTAAAAAACACACGCTTTTACGTAAGGCTCGTCAAATTATCAGGCGCTAAGAAAACCAGCCTTCTGCGTGAAGTCTTTTCCGGCTTTTTGTTCGTGTTCCGTCCATTGAAAGCACGCTAGAAGCGCCTCGGCACGCACCTCGTATCGCTGCGCCTCAGTGTTCTTCCGCAGCTAAAAGGCCGTCTCCCTTCATCGCCGTCACCACGGCAACGAACACAGAATGACCTTTTCAGATGGCGCGTGTATATCACTGACGAGCGTATGAAGCAGGGAACACATGAGCGGCAAAAACGGACGCCGCGCGCTGATTTCCACAGCAACAGCCCAGGACGCTGTGACGTGGACCTATGCCAAGCCGCCACGTCACAGGGTGCGTGCAAGTTGTTATGGAAACTGCCCGCGCGGTGCCCGTTTTTTGTCGCTCGTGTGATTATCTGCTTTAACCACCGTCCCGCTTGCGTTCACGCCGCTTCGCAGCGACAGTCTGCGGCTGCTCATTACAAGGCTAGTGAAATTTGGCTGGCAGACGGCGTTCGGAAAATCGGCGTTCGTTGCCATGGTGACGGCGATGAAAGCAGACGGCCTTTATGCTGCGGAAGAACTCTGCGGCGCAGCGATACGAGGTGCGTGCTGAGGCCCTTCCCACGCTTTTGAATGGGCGGAACGCGAACAAAAAGAGTTCGAAATAAAGACTTAACGCAGAAGGCTGGATTTCTCAGAGCCTCATAATTTTAGCAAGCCTCACACGAAGAGCAAGTTTTAAACGGGAGTTTGGAGGTTTATTTTTTTCTACAACAACATGGGTCTTAAGTATCAATGTGCCAAGAAACGGACGAACTTGCACTCCACGTAGAAATTTCAGATAAGAATCTGGTATGGAATCTTTAGAGACGCAGTCCCACTGACCATACATAGTGTTCGCTGCAGATATGATGCTGCATGTTGGACGCACATGTTTGCTTCATGTATATACGTACACTTCAAACATGTCTGCAGACAGTTGTTTGTATAGCCAATGTTACGGAACAGTCATACAGAAAGAACATAACACAAATCAGAGAGTGTTATCTGCAGACTGTCTTTTGCAGGATGTATTGGCAGTCTAGTCATGAGCGTAAAATTTTGCCGAACGAAAACAGATTTCGGTCAGATTGCTACACAGTTCTCTATACTCTATGCGGACAATCGTCTGCTTCTCGTGCGGGGGTGGCGCTGACGTCAGAACTACGCCGAGTTCTGATTGGCTCCAATTGGAAGGATAGTGGGTAGACCTCAAGGCTAGATGCCTTCAGGTCTACCCACTATTTTGTTTTCGATCAGCCAATAAGAGCTCGGCGTTCTGACGTCATCGTAATCCCTGTGCAAGAAGCAGACCGAACTTCCGCTCCACACAGTTATTTGTTGATTAATTGCGAGTGCTAACGAAATTTGAAAGAGGCTTTTTTCTCACCCATATTTCGTTGCCTCCTCGAAGAGCCTGGCGATAAATGACAGCTCTGGAACTTGTAGACAAAGATACGATAAATCCGCAGATACCCTCTTTTCCGTATCAGTCGCGCACATCGACGCGGGTCAAGTGCCATTTACGTCGATGCTTTGGAGGTCGTCGATAAAGAAGTGCTTCACACTAATGATGCGATTATCGCGCCAATCGCGCTCCTGCTGTCGGTTATTACATTTTAATGATACCATACACGACGGTTATGTAACGTGTCCCTGACGTGAGAAAGATAATGAGAAGCCCGTTCGACAGAGAGGCCAAATATATATACGTTGAATAATTTTTAGTTAGATCAAGGAGCCGCGTCTACTGCCATGGTATAAGCGTTTTCGGCGATTATAACTTGGACAAAAAATGACGAGCCACTTGACCGTGGGCGCATTGTGCGACATCCGATGCTGCTCAGAAGAGAGCAAATGCGCGTGCCCAGAACGCGTTCTACAACCCAGCAGACGAAGATGACAGAGTGCGGAAGGAGATTGTTTTAATGGTCCATAGACCAACACACTCTTTATAAACAGGTTCGTGTTTTCCCACACCAATTCAACTGCGCTTGCGCAAAAAGCAGATTTGCTGAAGCATGTGCGCATGCGCCGCGACGACAGCAGCGCCACCGCCGCGGCGTATAGCTTCATGGCAGTGAACAGGGGCTCCTTGTACGGCTGTCTGCTGGTCAGCGCAGCTAATGGCCAAAAAGCGGCAACTTTGGGCAAGACATGCCACCGAACGATTGGACGTGCCTGCGCTTGGTCACATTTCGGCAGGGCACGCGGACATTCGAGATCAAAACCAGTGATAGCGGCCGCGGACCGTCTAAAAGTTGCGAGAATTCCGCATAAGATGGCGCTATACCTGTCCAACCAAACCAAACTTTATTGCTCAGAGTACCTCCCTCAAAAGTTGCACCGAGTGGAGAAACCACCACCCCGCTAAACCTCCCGACCAACGCGAGCAGATCCTGGACTCTGCTTTCTTACATGTGAGGGGCCGATCTCACTCTGTGCATCTTGTCACCCATCTTTTCACCTATTTTATCCCCCCCCCCCTCCGGCTCGAATGACTTTGGTCAAGAGAACCGGTGTGTATCCCTTTTCACGCAAGTAAACAACGTTTTCATCATCATCGTCCCTTCATTGCTCGGTCAGTTATCCATTGCTCAAAACCTCGAGGTTTTGAAGTAGACGAGCGAAACGTCTCGTGAGAATAGCAAACACAAATTTGTAACTGTATTTTGAAGATTTTGATTGTAAGATTCCAAAGACCAGTGATTTCCCTACACACCACCTAGAGGGGGTGTACACCCCGCCGTTGTTTTTCTGCAACCCCCCCCCGCCCCCCTTGGTTAGTGTGATTCTGAACCAACAGATGGTGGGATCGCCTTCCAAACCTGTACATCAGTGCGAGAAATCGTGTGTGGTGGCGTTTCGATACAATGGGGTACTTTTCAATATCCATGAAATTGACATCGCTGGTCCTTCGCTTGTTTTTCTCTGCGCGAGGTTTCTTTTGAACGCGCATGGCTGCGCCAGTCAAATGTGGTCAGAACAAAGCGAAAATCGTCATGAAGCCAAATGGTGGCACACACGCGCCAAAACAAAACCAACACGTGGAAAAATATAAAATTGCCTGTGCGCCGTTAACACCCCGCGGGGATTTTTGGAGGCCAAATACGCGTATTTCAATGTGATCAGATTTATATGACGGCCCGGCCCTTTTGTCGTGCATGTGTTTGGCTCTTTGTGGATTTCTAAGAAAACGTGATGACGTGAAAGACTTGGGTTTCCAAAATTGTAGCTTGAAAAAAATACATAAAAAATCATTTTTTTTTCTTTTTTTGTGTGTGTGTGGGGTGGGGGTGGGGGGGGCGAGGTGTCTCATGAGACAGTCTTGTACACGCTACAAAAAAAGTAATCGATTACAATTACTATTACTCTTGGCAAAAAAAGTGATTCGATTAGATTACTTGATTACTCGACAGCAAAAGTAATTGGGCATTACTTTAAGTAGCAACCGTTACTTTTACGATTACTTTATTGCGTGAAGACTTACATCTTTAGCGCTCATAACAATGAACTACGTCCAACCTATATCTCACATTTTCACAAGTATTGAAGAAGAAAAAACGGGTTTCCTCTACAGCATTAGCCATCTCTGTCCGCTGCATCATGGGATCGTTGGTTCTTCTAGCTGCAAAATTCCTAGCAGTCTCTCAATCGCTATTTCACCCGAAACATCTCCACTGGTCCCTGCTGAATAGAAACTTAGAGTGCTTCTTGGAATCTCTGGTTCCAAATAAAGATATTTTGTTTCTTGCTCTACATATTTTCTTGTACTGGCCACCAAGAGGCCCTTACTCTCTTTCGCACATACACGGGCTTCTCCAGAAATTATTCACATGTGGATGAACTCGCATGTTAATACAAAAGAGCAGCAGCTCCAGGATTTGAAACGGATCATGTGTAGTATCCATTAGCGGAAGAGATCGCCCTGACCACTTCTCAACTCGAAACCTTGCCTGTCACAAAGACAAAC
>JAZHYW010064023.1:0-27115 GCA_037355805.1 Ixodes ricinus
CTAACGTATGTTTGCCTCTTCGATATTTTTAGTGCAATTGATGAACTTCCTTTCGTTATAATGCACTTCAAGGAATGAACGGCTTACTCGTTTTACTGCGTGTCTGTGTGTATTTATTTGCTTTGCTGACTTGTTTTATGGTTCTGCCTTCACCGTGCCTTGGCCTTCAAAAGTTGGCCGGCAGTTTTTTCAAAATAAATAAAGAAATAAATTTGCCAATTTCTCAGTAGCTATTCTAAATTTAGAAATACTAAATAGCATATGCCTGAAGAAAAAAAAAGAAAATGCCGAGTATTAAGAACATGTGATGGTTCTGGTGTAGCTTAAAAATCGACTGGAGTACTTCTTTCAACGAGAGCTATAGTCACTGACTTTGGTGAGAACGGCAGAAAGGTGCTTCAGTTGTCCCAATGCACGGCGGAAGGCATGATGCCCATGCTGGAGGCCGAGAGTTCGAAAGACACGCCCTGCCGTTCTCATTCTTTCAGGGACTATAGATCTTTGCATCGCTTACCACCCGGGCGAAAAATGCTGAGTCACTGAGCTCTGGACGCATGCGCAGGGTTTAATATACCGCAGAGCAGATCAACAGCGCATGCTCAAGACACGTTCCACAGCCCAGCAGATAAAGATGGCAGCGCGCAGAAGGCGATTTTTGCAAAGGTCTATAGTTGGTAAAATATTAACCGGGCGTAATTTTGTGGCTGCATCTTGCTAACCTCTCAGTTCGTGCCCGCAAGCAAGCTGCACTGCGATGGCGAAGACCGCAATGCGGCCTGGCAGACAGCGATGAGGCAAATCATGACCACGGTGATTGTGTCATTCGTCGTTATATGAGTCTAGTCGTATAGGGCGGCTTCGTTGAGCAACTTCCCCCGCGGTTGCGATTACAGCTTAAACAAGCGAGTTCTAGCCATCTGCGGAGAGATACTGACATCCGTTTGTGCAATAGCCATAGCTCTTGAGACCCTGTTGCGAACAGACGCGCAGTGCGACATCCGGAGAGCCGTGTGCGAGGTGTCGTAATGGTTTCTTTAATATTTATCGAAGAACCGGGGAAGCCCTCGCTCCAGCTGAAACGCAGAATCGTCCTTGGCGACGCACACGTTTCTGTGCCGAATTTGGAAACAGAGTGCTAGTGCGCTGGGCTATAGCTAGGGCTCCGCGTTTTAGGATAAATCCGATCAAATTCCCCCAAAAAACTCTAGCCGGTAAAATATTTGTCAATTCGGATTTATCCGAAAAATGCAAAGTTCTAAAATTACAGGTGCAAAAAAAAAAAAGAATAATAGGTTTGCTTGGCTGGAGAACCGGGTGCCTTGTCCCGAGAAGAGGAGTTTCCTTAAAATATTTTACTATTGACCAAAATAGGGATATCTCAGCAATGTTTCTTCAGCAGGAGACGGCAAAAGTCACTGTTCTAGGTTTTAGGTTGAATCATACTATCTGTGGTTCTTAAAAGAGCAGAACGCACGAACCTATAGATATCCCTGTGACGTCCACGTGTTTCGCGGTTTTAAAGCATGGACGTTCTTTCAAGCAAAATTTGTTTGGAAGTTTTGTCACGGGCAGCTAGTATTTCCAATTGCAAGGGCACCAATGCCAAATCTGTGCATCAACAAACCGTTAGCGATTCAGGTGAATTTTGGGTATGTTTGTGTTCGGATAATTTGTAATTTTATTTTAAATTTCGAAAAAAATAAAAAACAAAAACAAAATGAAACTTTTTTTTTTTATATTGGGAATTTAGCGAGTACAAGCTTCGATAAACCTTGAATTGTTGTCGAAACATTAGTTACGAAAACCACCGTCCGAAGTTCACAAAAAATAAGCTCTGAAAACGCGGAACCTATAGCTATAGCCTATCTTAACCGTAACTTGGCATATGACAAAAGCTACAGTCACAGTGTGCCAACCAGCGAGTCGGAGGGGAGCCACGTGACTATATACACTTTCCCGAAAAACGCTCCTAGGCCGCCGCCATGTTGCTGGTGATGACGCAACTGGTGTGACTCTCACGCCCCTTATCAGCGAGTCATTTTCTGCCACTCACTTGGTCTGTTGAACCAACTCAGCGCAATTCTCCGCCTATGATTTTTTTTTTCTCGATCTGCATTTTCCCGTTTGCCCGATATATGCCTCTGACGGAATATATCGGACAGAGAGGGCATCCGTAAACGAGAGGGCCAGGGAGCATGACGTTTCTGCAAGGCGGTCATTTTCGGGATATTTGACCGTTCATTGTGACAGTTGCCCATGTTTTCCTGTACTCGATAAAATGGAAATTTTACGAAGATATAAAACAAAACATTCCTAGGACACCTAAGCAGTTCTTATGAGTTGTGAATGCGAAAGCATGTATGTCGTTCTTCCGCTCTCTTAGTTCGTCTGCTGCGTACTGGCGTGGACGGCCACGTTTCGCTACCGACCCGCCAAGCGAAACGGAGGCGTCTACGAGAAGATCTAGCTGCAGCGTTGCGGGATCGTGAAGAGCAAGGACCAGGTCCATCACAAGATCGACAATTTGACCAACACTTACCTGTAAGATAATTTTAAAGTTGCATGCAACCTGAGAGTATATGAACCAGGGCGGAGCATAAAAATCAAAATGACTTAAATCGTGGTTTAAATCATGATTTTAATCGTGATTTAAATCAGACCGATTTTACTACTATCACTTATATCAACTTTTTTTCGCAAAAAAAAAGGAAATATTTCCCAAAATATTTTTATTTACTCTCTGTCTATCATGGGATGATTTTTATGTGCACCTGTATTTAAATCAAAACATCATGAAGCAAGAACGATTTATAACAGGCTGAACACGATCACAGTGATCTCGTGAACAAATCAGAGCGTTGAGCTTGCTTTCTACTTTCCACTTCCTTCGTCAGTTACAACGACCTATGGCAAACAAGTTTGAGAAAGCGAAAAAAAAATGGAAACGAAAACTAGAACAGTAATGTCTTTTTGCAAGCAATGAGAACGCGAAAGAAAAATAAATGAAAAAGCATTTTCACTAACTAAGGAAAAATCAACTTTTGTTTCTTCAATGGTGGGGTTTACATGAATTAAAAGATGTTAATCTATGAGTAATTTAAAGTTACGGCAATGCTTCTGTAATATTTTCAGTGGTCGGACGGGTTGATCAATCAACCTACCATGTTTAAAACATACCGGGTGTTTTTGCGAAGACTTTCAAAAATCCTGAACATTAGGGCGTTTGAAAAAAAGAAAAGAAACTGCCGTCGGGAACAAAGTATTAGCCACGGCGGACGTCAGGAATTGCAAAAAAACATACTAATTAGCCAGCTAATTAATTAATTAAAGTTTGTTAATTAACTTTTTAATTAGTGGAAATAGACATATGGTTCCAATTAGGAAGTTGCTGAGCGTTATCGAAAACCACTAAATCAGTCATTTTCAGAAAGACTTCGAGCGTGTGAAAAGAGTAGTAGCGCACTAAAGTTACCACTCGTGGAGCAGGTTCAAGGCTGGGACTAGATAAGTGCGCTTCTACTCTTCTCACGCGCTCAAAGTCTTTCTGAAAAGTGGTCTTCGATAACGCTCAGTAGGGATGTCGCGAACCACCCTAGGTTCGATATCGAAAGGTTTCGATATTTTCGAAGCGAACTGAGGTTCGCATTGAAAAATGTCGATATTTTCGTACCGACCGAGGTTCGAATTCGAAAAATTCGCAACTTTCGATCACAGTAGAGTTTCGAAATCGAAAAGTTCGAAGATTTCACGGTTTCTAAAATTTCGGGTTCGAATATTTCGAATATTCTTTTACTTGAGGTTCGATAAATTCGAAGATTTCGAACTTTCCTAACTTAAAAACTCGAGATATTCGAAAAATTTGAATTTCTTGGAATCTGAAGTTCGAAAACTACTGTCGCTCTTCACTGCATAAAAGATCGCGTAGACGCCGTAGGTGGTCATTGTCGGAAACTCGTTGTCAGAAGGCACTACTTGTCACATGCTTAGAGGTTCGAAAGTTCAAAGCTACGTCTTTTCGACCTCAATAACTGTGTCATTGGTAAAAGAAAGATAAACATAACAATAAATGCGGCAACAAAAAGCTGGAGAAAAAAAAAGAAAAAAAAGAAAGAAACTATAAAGACCCCGCCGGAAGTGTTGTATTCTTGCATATTCAGAAGCTCAGAACTTCGAAACAAGTTTCTCCTATCAAAATGTGTACAGGCTAATAGAAACACTTCCCAAAAACGTAAAGCAAAAAAGAAAAAAAAGAAAAATGATGTGCTGAACTTGATTAATATTAAAAATCTTCCCCCATGAGTTAATTTATTCCTCAACGTGAAAAAACAATAAATACATTATTTTCTATTCTGCAGATGGCAATTATATGTACTGTCTGTGGTGTTAATTTAAATGCGATACCTCATCTTGAACTCATCTTGAATAACAATAATCACATCTTAAGACGACACTTACCTAAGCTATACATAGATCATTCTTAAAAAGTTTAACATCTCTACCGTAAATAGCTTCGGCTTTAGCGCGCTTCAAATATCGCACAAACGACAATCGTAAAAAACCCGTCGTTCTTCCTCGCCCCTTCGGGAATTTATTTCTTCAAAACTGAACGTGCCAGAACATTGTAATAAACGAAGGCACGCAGCACTTTCGTAAGGAACGCAGCACCACATGTAAATATTGGAGAGAAAAAGAAATTACGAATGTACCTCACTACTTGAATTCAAATGAAACCGTCCGCCGGTCTTTCGAAGTTCGACGAACGTCGAACTTTTACCCTAAAAGTTCGAAGTTTGTCGAACTTTTGATTTTTCACGGTTCGATAGTTCGAAACTTTTCGAATTCTTCTGATAAATAAGTTCGGAAGTTCGAAAATGATCGAATTCCTTGGTGTAGGAAGTTCGAAAGTTCGAAAAGCTTCGAACTTTTTAGTGCGAGAAGTTTGAAAGTTCGAAAATCATCGATTTTTTTGTCTGTCAAGTTCGAAAGTTCGACAAGCACTCGAACTTTGCAGCGTAATAAGTTCGAAAGTTCGAAAGGGTTCGAACTTTTTAGCGTAATAAGTTCGACGGTTCGAAAAGCGTCGAACTTCTTAGTTTAACAAGGTCGAAAATTCGACTGCCGTCGAATTTTACTATATAGAAAGGTCGAAAATTCGAAATCTTTCGCACCTTTCGAACCGCTTGATTCGATCATCGAAACTTCGGTTCGAAAAAAGTTCGCGGCATCCCTAACGCTCAGCAACTTTCTAATTGAAACCATAGGTCTATTTCCACTAATTAAAAAGTTAATTAACAAATGTGAATTAATTAGCTGCCTAATTAGTATGTTTTTGGAAATTCCTGACGTCCGCCGTGGCTGGTAGTTTGTTCCCGAAGACAATTTCTTTTTTTTTCTTTTTTTCAAACGCCGTAATGTTTAGGATTTTTTAAAGTCTTCGCAAGAACACCCGGTATATTATCTAGAGATAAAGAATCACTATTTACGAGCTTCAGTCAATCAAATAAAATTAATATGATTCAAATCAAATAAACCTGATTTACTTGATTTTTTTTCACCCTGGCATGAACCAACGCACGTAAAACAGGTGGCAGGATGGAGGACTACTATATCTGATTAAATGTCTGTTTAGACGTCCTCTAATCTAATGTGGGACTATTTCTTATCATTCAAATGCTAAATTGCCACTGCTTCTGGTTACATATGTGAGCACTATATAGCTAATAGCATAATGTATCTACCTCTTTATTCTGAGAATGTTCCAGAAAATTGTTTGTAATATAGGGTGTTGCACATACATCAATAACTTTGTCATAAAGTTGCCACTCACTGCAATTCCATTTTCCAGGAAACATCCGAGGGAGGACCACCACGGGATCCGGCGTGGGGAAGTGGCCATTCTATTGGGACCTTCACCAACTGCTGATGTCCCTATCCCTCAATGATATAGCCCTGGTTGACAAGAGCTTGGCCTCCAATCATGCTTCACCGGCAGTAGAGGAGGTGGGTTTGGTGGCTTCTCCAATAGAAAAGTTTCTACATTCTTGGATAACAAATCATTTCAATGTAAAAGTGGCAGCCAGTGGCAAATGAATGAATTTGTTTCTGAAAATGGCCAGCCGAGCCGAGTTCATCGAGCTAATCGAGGTGGTCCTCTGCTTTGACTGCTTTTACGAGAAGCCGGTTCAAAGCGACGACACTTTGCGCGCGTGGGACGGTGCAAAGCGGTAACGCTTGATGCGAGAGCTGCAACTTCACGAGAGCTTTGCGGCTGCTTTAAAAATGCGGAGTTCTGCCAGACGACGGCTATACTGTAGAAAGGGCGCATACTGTAGATAGGGCGCCTAGCCTACCTTACGCCCTTCCAGTGTTTTTCTAATCTTGGGCATCAGAATCACCCATTCCTATGTTTTTTCTCGAATGTTTCGACCTGTTTTGTGGGTGCTTGCGCAATATTTTACGCTACACTCCTTTTCATGCGTAGTGTACAGTGCTGTCAAAGGTACAGGCACGAGAGCGTGGCTGTATTGAAACATTTTCATTTGGCACTAGAGCACGTCCAAATGAATCGCTAATATAAGTCCCGTGCTCCTATGCGCCAGCATCTTTGAGGGCGTTGTATGCTGTCTTTGAGACGGAGTATACGTGCACTGGCACTTTTACACACTGATGCATAAAACTACGCTAGCGATACCTGGCATCGTGATTCCTACACTACAAGGCATTCATACACAGGGTTGGAATTCCGGCTACTTTTGTGTACACCCCTTGTACGATATCTGTGGACGCTAACAGCTTGCTGCAGTCTCTTGTAGCTTGACAGGAAAAGCTACTTGTTTGGTATTCCATCTCAACTGCTTTCAGACATGCAAGGGGAAAGCATCGTGGACACCGACTACTTTGAAGAGTCATCTGACAGAACCAGGAGAGGAGCTGCGCGGCAAGGAGAGCCAAGTTGCCAGCATCCTCCGCCACTGCAAGTGTCAACCCTGACAGGCCGGGGCCTAGCAGCATCAGTGGTGCAAGCAACGTGCCGTTGAGGCCGCAGAAGAGGAAGAGGCCGCAACCTCCGAACGTCAGCACGGTGATTGACGAGCAGAGGCTGCTCAGACAGAACTTCCAGGCCTCCAGAGAGAGGAAGTTTGGCCTACGCGAGCAACAAATCACCCTACAAGAAACAGCAACCAAGGTGCAACAGGGGCTTGCGATTGCCTTGATGACCTTCGTGAGCGAAAATTCACATAAACTGCCATGTAAGCTGTTCCGGTGTACATTTATATTACATCCAAGGGTAGCTGCCTCGGTGACGCCAGAGCAGAATGCTGGCCCACAGATCTCCAGTTGGCGGTATCCATTCCTGTCCGAGGTGGCTGCAATCTGACGGAGGCTTATTGCGCAGAGGGCGCATTGTGACCGAGAATTCGGTTGTACCTTAAGGTCCCTAGGCGGTTTAATCTCCAGTTTTTAATTAAGTTGTGCCAGATGCCCTTCATTGGTTCGGCATGTGAAGCTCCTGAATTTTTATTTAGGAGCAATGAATCAGTGCGTTGTACACAGCATTCAGGCTCTTCCACCCATATAAAAACTGGTTGACCGAGTGCGTTGGTGTGTTACAGCTCGGAGCAGTGTGAAAAAAATGCTTGCACTGCAGGGCACAGGGATCCTGGATTAGATCCCTGTCCTCTGCCCATTTCAACTTGGATGAGTATTGTGCTGCCGTATAGTGGTATTATTACCAATGCGTGACCAGAAAGGAAAACAGCTGAATAGCGGCTGTATTGCACTGGCTAAATTTTCATCTACAGCATGAACCACTGCTTCCATATAACTCGGCCCAACCTCGCGCCTTTGGGAGAACCAATTACAAGCTTTTTCTAGAAATGTGCGAATAGTTGTTTCAAATACTAATTGAGGAGTGAGGTCACGACTTATTTAGATCGCTTTTTGGATTCCTAGTATTTGAGGTTTCAAATAATTGATCCATCAAATGCTGCTGGACAAAATGTGGCTTTACTGCCCTCAGAGACTTTGACTGGATATAAATCTAGTCTAATTGAGAAGTATTGGCTGTAACCATTCCGACAAAAAGTAGTCTGTTGTATTCTTCAAACGAAACAGTTGCACTGCCGCTCCTTCAGCTCGCTCGATGAAAATCCACAAACCAAACGTTGACATTTTGAATCTAAATACTTTGCGTTATCTACCACCAGGCCTTTGCACTGCAAACGAGTTGTTACATCCTAATAATTATAAAAAGCTTAATAAAAAATAGAATTAAAACCACCTTTTCGACACGCCTGTTAATCCATTGATTTCGCAGGTGTCGGGCAAGGTGCCGCAGCGAGGTAGCGCAAGAAGTCTCTCCGATTTAGAGATTCAGCCATACCTATCTATCACGCTGTCGATGCTGTGTCTGTACCTACACGTGAACGGGTGCATACATTCAACTGCATTTCAAGCTCGTCGTTGGTAAGGGATCATTAATGCTGTTTTTATTTGGGCTAGCCGCTCTTCACTCAGGGTACTTGCAGTACAATGAGCGCATGAACATTTTGTTAGTCCAAGCGGTTTAGGTTCTGTGCATTACAAATATAATTTTTGGTATTCAGTATTTGATTCTACATTTTACTTTTTGCCAACAATTTGAGAATATTCGATTTCATTCAAGCTGAAATTCTACTATTCACACAACCATATTTTTTTCTCGTAACTGCAGGTCAAGGAGAAAAACAGTTGCAGGACTCCCCCGATCCAGCGTTCGTATTTCTTGTACTCCAGCATGTGACTCTTTCCCACAATTTTATTTTTATTTTATAAGCTTCGTTTTATTGCACATATTAGATTTGAAAGGTGCTTGAGTATGTATATTTGGGAACTCAGTGCCTTACTGTTGCTTCAAACAAGAGCAGCCACTCAAGCTCTTCATCTAGAGCATCTGCTTCGAGCGCTGAGGAAGATACCCTGCAATGGCGTCCCTCACGCTCTGCCCGTTGTCTGCCTCGGCATCTGTAGTGCACATCGGTTGCAGATAAACTGTATATTGACCTCCGTCGCCACGTCGCTGAGCCACTGGGGCTAGACACAGTCGTTGAAATGTCTCGCACACGTTGTTCAAAACACAGCAGGCTCGCACAACAAGTCGGGCATTGTCCACCTTGCACTCCATCCTCTTCATAAATGAAGCGGAGTCGTGCCTTGACTCTTCCGAAGGCGTTCTCCACGACTCAGCGAGCAGACGACAGCTGTCGGTTGAAGCCTTCCTGTGGAAACCTTTTCTTAACGTCCTTCCGAGGGTACGGCTTAAGCATGTTGAACGTTAGTGGAAATGCCTGGTCACACAGGATCAAGGGCGGCACGGTGATCCCGTTGACGGTGACCATGGGCGTCTGCATCGTTGGTCCTTGCAGAACAGCGGCCAAAGCCGATCTCCGGTACACGTGTGCGCCGTGGCACCGCCAGCGTCCCGACATTCCCGAACCGGTAACGGTGGTCTGCGAGGGCCAGTAGGATGATGCTATACCTGGATACAAACATTACAGGGCATGTATCAGCTCCATGGGTGTTGAATATATCATGCTGTGGTTATACAGTTCTCAAAACTAGATATTCAAAAGGGAAGTAGATAGCGCAGCACAGTTCGTTAAAAACTCTCGCCAGAACGAGAGATGTACGCATACTAGCTTCTAAACATAACAATAAAAGTGTGAAAAGCTGACTATCAGTTACTGGCATCTCATATTCAGGAATAGCTATTTCATAACTTTCATCTCATCAAACACATGTGCAGCTTATATCACCATATTAAATTTGATAGGGCAAAATGTTTGGTCCAGGTACATTTTTTTCAAATCAAAACCTTTAGACAATACGGTGTGCAAGTTCGTCTACTTTTTGCGCACCTCGTGCGTTTCTTTGCCCCCCAAATGTGCCAACGTGGGTTTGTTCCCCCCCGACCTCGACCAATAACGTCACGAGTTTGACTGCCTCGTCATCGCGAATTTTCTGTGTTCTCTCCGTTGCCATTTACTTGGCGTTTAGGTTTCGATTTGTCAAATACGCATTGCAGAGCACTTAAGTTTGCAAAATTTAGTTTGGCCAGTTGCACTGAATTTGTTTACTGACAGGAATTTACAATCAGTATTTGAATAGAAATATTTGTTGTTGCAATTATCAGTTTGAAAAGAGGTGCCTGACTGCTTAAAAGGCCAGGAACTTCAACGCATATGGTATCGGTTCTACCAGTCTACAGATGATCATACACGTTGTCCTTGAAGTAAAGTTTACCTACCAGCCCTTGTAGTTGTGGTAGTCGCTAGCGTTGACCTTCGGTCGTGAGATAAAGTAGTGGCAGCCGTCCAGCGCTCTTATGCCCTTGGGGAAACTCCAGGGCAGCTTGGAACTCCCGGATGTGGTCCGGAAGCTCGGCGGCGCTCACCATCTCCAGCCAGTCTCTCTCGAGGACGGAGACAACTACCCTACAGAACCCCCTGCAGTTTTCATTCACGGTGGACCGTCCCAGGCCGAACAAGTTGGCGACGGTGCGGTCTTATGCGCTCGAGAGCAACTTGTACAGCGCAACACCAACTCTCTACTCCACCGGAATGGTGGAACGCATGAAGGTAACTTCGCGCTCCACGTGGGGCCGACACACGTCCGCCAGGTACCTGAACGTAACCAGCTTGACGCCAAAGGACTGCCAAAGGAAGTGCTCCGAAAAGTGGGGTAGAGTGTCCTCAAACCAGTGTTCGTTCCTACGCTTGGATTCTCCGTGCAATGGCGACACTCGAAGCTTCAACAGCAGCGAACATCAAGTCGTTGGTGAGGAGCCTTTCTTGGAGGCGGACGCTTTCTGCACTGGCACATCGGATGTCGGCCCTCAGCAGCGTCAAGGCACACTGCTGCTTTGCATATAGACAGGTCAGGAACGCGATCCGACGTTCCGAATCCATCGAACTACGATCATTGTCGTTAGCAGGCACAATCGCTACAGGGTCACGGTCGTCGTTTGAATCGATCGCAGACGCAAACGTCAACGGGGGATACGAATCCGGCGAAGAACGAAAGAGCGCGAAGAACAACGGCGTGCAAGATGCACGGTGTTCCGAAAGCAGACGAGCCAAACGGCGGAACAAATACGGATTACTTGGGATAACGGCTGACGTCGTGTCATAGTTGCCACAAAACACCTTTTCTCCGTGAAAAAGTGTACTTAGTTTTAATCACCGTGTTGAATTCTATGTTCTGGAAGTTGCTTACTAAGTAAACAAAATGCAATGACATTTTATTTTTTTAGTAAACAACAAAACAAATACTACTTTGCCGGGTTAACAATAAAACAAACACTACATTGCCGGGTTAACAATAGGTCGCTATCGTGGTAGACATCACCCAAATGACATTTGAGTTACCCGTCCTATACGACACGGCTGAAATGTCATTTGAAAATTCTAAAGGACTTTAGCGTAAATGACATTCAAGGTGCCCGTCTGACAGGGGTATTAGTCCACCTCGGCATTTCCGGCAAGAGACCGAATTTCAATGGTTCTCCCTGGTTGCAGCAACTGGCTTGGGGTTAGGTTCTTTGCGGTCTACTTGCAGGGCTCGCTCTTGCGGGACTCGCTCGTCTTACATTTTTTCTGCCTGTCTCGGGATCGCACTTGGTTCAGGGTTCCCCAGGGTGTACGAGTAAAGCGGATAGGGTAAAGTTCCCAGCACCTCCACCAGAACACGCGATGACAGCCGAGTATGGCCTGGAACTTTCCAGAATAGCAAATATTGATAAAAGAAGGGACTTAACCAAGCATCGGTGGAAATATAACAAAACTTACTGAAGAGTGTTTATCCTGACCAGTAAAGAAGCTGCACTAATTGAATGGCAAGCTGTCCGAATAAGTCCTCTCCTTCGGTGTTCCGACGACTGCCGTGGACGAACCGAACGGAAACGAATGGGGGACCACTTTTCTGGCATTGAACTGCCACACCTCTGCCTCGTGGAAGTGCACGTTTACGCCAGAACAATTCAGAACGCGGTGCAGAATCATCTAGCACGGGAATTACCAGCTTCAAAGCAGCTCTCCGGTCGCTTCGCACAACCGAAGTGAGCTTCCGGTCATTTGGACGAAACGGCACCGCGACTGCGCACCGCAAAGTGCGACTTAAGCAATTTTCGTTGCTAAACTGTGCATCCAAACATATCGCACACGCTTCACTGCAGACCTCCAAGATTCCAATGGTCAACGAGAGCACAAAGATGTTTCGTTAAACTTTATCCTAGGGATATCCGATTCAATCCGAGGTCCGATCAACGCAGGAACGCTTCTGTCTCATGTCAATATCTCCGCCGATCGCCAGCGAAATGCGCACCGATCCTCCGTATTTTAACGTTATACCTACGCGAGAGACTACGCTATAGTCTGACATCGCTTTCGAGCGGCTTCATATCACGGCTCCCGCATCTGAAATCAACTCGCTCGGACCAGCAACAACAAACAACGTATCCGACAAGCTCCGGCCCAGGTGGAGCAAGCACTGCCTGGGCGCTGCCATGTTGCCTGTCATGCCACGTATTTGGTTGGGTCACGCGACGAGTCATCACATTGGCGTACTATGGCGGCGGCCTGGAAGGGGGGGGGACTTCCGTATGCTGACTGAAACCCCGGTTTATCGCTCTAAGTCCCTCTACCTCGTTGGTTGCAACCTTGTCGGTAAATGTTTCGTCCATACACATTCCAGATGACGCACCCCCTTTTTTATTCTTATTTCCTTTCGTCGCACGCAGCAAGCATTTGCGTAGCAGACACCTTTTGTCTCGCTCATTTATTTTTTTATTAGCGAAGATTCAAATCAATGCAAGGGTCGCAATTCCGGACCGACGTCGTCGATACGCTCCGTTATCTTACGGATTCCTACCCAATAAATATTCTTAATTTCATTGCATGTCCGACCGCAGTCGCAGGAACGAACAGATGCCACCAGGAACACAGATACTAAAAGCGCATCATCTGGACATTCCCTGTTTTTGCGGCGATTGAACACGCACAGAAAAATGACGAACACCATGACGTTGGGTTTTGGATGCTGTTTAATTGGCTATATCGGCCCCGTTTACCGGCTGGGCTCAGACTAAAATCGCGGTCACGCCGCTAATACATGATAAAAAAGTCAGTCTGCAGACACACTCTGAGGCGTGTTTCTTCGTTGCAGAGCGGTCCTGTCAAATGGATTATGCGGAGATCAAGTTAGCCTGCTTCTTTTCCGGGGGCTGTGGGGACGTCAGAACGCCGAGCTCTCATATGCTCCGCTTGAAGGACAGTGGATAGGTCTCAAGGCAGCTTGCTTTGACGTCTACCCGCTCTCCTTCAAGCAGAGCCAATCAGAACTCTGCGTCGTTCTGACGCTCACCGCAACCCCTGCGCAGGAAGCAGATGACTTGCTCTCCGCATACAAAACCTGTGTCATCTATAGCCTCCTCTATACTCACAAAACCTGGCAGATCGACGACGGAGCCATAGAGTGCCCGGTCGCAGATTTAGAGCGCGAGGATCTAAAAGCACGGAGCATCAAAGAGCCATTTCTCGGGAGCCTAAACGTCAGCGCACAATTTTGCAGCGGTGAGGACCCGAAATACACTTGTTCGCTTGGGAGAAGTGTGTTTCGGCGTCTCACCACAGCGGGGCGCCAGTCACGTGGCTCTTCTCTCATCCGTTGTCTGCCGCTCCACTTTTCTATTTCGGTGGCCGCTTCTCATGGCGATCTGCCGGGCTTCTGTCAAGTATATAGGACGCTATGCCTGTGTGCACTGTGCAGACATGTCCCGAGCATAACATATGCATCAGGCAAACGAGCAGCAAACATGCTTGTGGACTGTCCGCAGATAATCCAGTCATCATGTAGCAAACACCGCCTCTTTTGTACGATGTACGAGCGCTGACTGGCGCTTAAAAAAGTTCAAAGATATCCCATCACCTAATCGCGTCGAACGCAAAGCATCACGACGCGGTCCCGCGTGTCAGATAAGCGGGGCCCCTATCGCTGTTCCGTTCACGACGTCGACGGTTGTCGACGGCGGGATCTGACCTTCAAAGGTTTCGCACGTGAGCTTGCGAGACGCGCACCTTTCGGCGAAATCCCGTCGCCGATTGTGAAACGCGCGTCGGAGTCGCGATCGGCGAGTGAGTGTGCCGCAATCAGGTTCGCTGGACCGCGGCGAGTTTGGCTTGGACGGGAGCCGCCGAGACCTCTTGCAGAGCGAGGCATTTATATATTGAGGACGGAAATAGGGCGCATTGATCGGCTACCGCTTGCGGCCATCCTGAGCAATACCGCTAGGTGACGTTGACCCGAGGCTCCGGGTAAAAGCACGGCCGCTCGATTCTGGTGAATGACCTGCCGAGCGACGCTTTTTGCGAGGGGTATAACGAAACTTCTCAGAGCGGCCGCGATGAGTGGCGTTGAGTCTTGTGGCGACGTTTTTTGTCGAGTAGCGTCAAACGCGCCAGTGCGCGAGGCCAGTGCCTCGTGCGGCCGCTGGAAGCAAATGGAGGCGAAGCACTTACTTGTGGCACCTGTGTCTCGCGTTCAAGCAACTATGGTTTTCAGTGTTTGTACGAAAAGGGAAACGTGAATTTTATTGAAAAAGCCATGAAACGATTTTTATACTTTGGCTAAATGCGACTTAGAATCCCTTCCTAACGTTAATAACCGAACAAAAGTACCTCAGTCTTTTTTTAGGCAATGGCAGTCACCCAAAAAGTTCGAGAAATATGAGCATCGGATTCAGAACAAGCGGCCACGTGACCTGGTGCCTCATATACCTAAACATTTGCCGCCAACGCTAATAATAGCCCCGTGCTGGGGCCGGCAAAGTAGACAACGCGTGCTAAGCTCCAGGCATTCTTAGAGTTCGGCTATTCTCATCACCGAAGTTGTATACGAGCCACTACCCGTGTGTCCTCCGGGCATTGATTGTTACGAGACGAAGTTGACTGGTCACGTAGTTCTCGTGTCCAATCCACAAGCCACGCTCGACTGTCATCAGGCGAGTGGTTTCGATCCCACAACTACGTCATCAAGCCAGTGGCGGATCCAAGGGGGGGGCGGCGACGGGGCAGCCGCCCCCCCCCCAAACAAAGTCGACCCCCTCCCTCCCCCCTTCTCGGAGGGCAACTTGACATGGGTGGACCCCCTTGCACAAGAAAGAATGGGAGAATAGTACCCTTAAAAATTCCCCCCCCCCAAAACAGAGTTCTGGATCCGCTCCTGCATCAAGCTTTGAGAAAGCAAGACTGAAAGAAGTAGTCTCATTTTATTCTCGCAATTTCAGAGTGACGAAGAAGCTTCTAAATAAGTGCAGTGTCAGTGCGAGTATACTCGGGTCAGACTAGGACCAGTTCGCCTCTGCAAAGTCATGCAACATTCCGTAAGGACCAGCACATTTGGCACGCCTTACGAAATTCTAATTCCAAACGTGCGTTACCAAGAACTGGACACGCAACCTTAATTTCGAAGAAAATTTTTTTAGATGTTAGCTTAATTTTGGTGAAATTTAAAACGAATAGAGCAAAAACGTTAGTCATGCATTTCCTGTCTTTGCCTGATTTTCGTCTCGAACACTGATTTGCAAGCTCACTCTTATAGGTGGCGTGGTGAACGCAAAATTGTTGAGAACGTTATAGTTAAAAATTTAAAACAGCGCAAAGACACAGACAAGAACGAGAAGGTAGACAATCAAGGTGCTGACTCACGGCTGCAGTTTATTTAGCATTAACTCGTTGTGGGTAAACGTCGCATAGGTTGGCCTAGCTTTTAACACTGGCACTGGCAGGCGACGAAAGTTTATTTGTGCTAATATCGAGTATATATACTTCAACGCCGAAACAAGAAAACCATGAAAAAATACATGACATGGACGCCCCGTCCAACGTCACGCGTTGTTATTGTGCGTCTAAAAAGCAACATGCTTTATCGGACAGAGCTAGTGATGGATCGCTGACATTGTATTCGCATGTTTTTCATTTTTTAGCATGAAATACCAACAGCCTAAACTTCTACGTTAGTCAAGGTCATAGTGCTACGAATGACAGACAATAAGGCAGGAGAAAACATAATTAACTAAAGATTTAATGGAGGCGAACTTATGCCAGAAACGAAAAAGAAGACACGCACAGAAAACAGCAGCGAGCGTCCGACGGCGGCAGCAGCAAGCGACGGTGCTGTGTCGTAACAGCTGGCTATCGCGAGAAAGAATCAGTAAATGAATCGGCAATACGGCGCTCGGCTCTTTATATCTACTATGCTATGCTCGCCGTCTCGAATATTCGACCGACCTAGAATGTTCGGGAAAGAGCTAGGGCGAGACTGACTAGGCAGGGTCATTCTGGCCTCCTTATCGTTTACACTCGGGGTAAGAGTGTTCGCAAATCTTCTAAATGAAAGGAGGAGCCTATCTTTTCAATCATGCACGCGGCAATAGGAGAGGCTGGCGACGAGTAGGATAACCGCGATGAACAATAAGTTTAACGAAATATATGGACGGCGATGGCAGTGTCAGTTCCCATTTAGAAACAAGCAATCTTTTTTGTTTGACTGAAAAAATAAATTCTAAACCAGAAGGATGTTTGTTTTATCATTTCGTCTGTTATTCGTTTGCTCCTCCCTACGCGCCTGCCGAGCTCAACAGAGATGCATGAATGGATAGCAGACGACAAAACGAAATGAACACCCGTCTGGTTTAGAATTTATTTTCTGCCAAACAGAAAAGTTCACTTGTTTGTAAATGCGAAACGAAACTGCATTATCATTCGTATATTTCGTCAAAAGCATTATTTATCGCGGTTATCCTGCTCGTCGCCAGCCTCTTCTATGACGCTCTCAGCATTTTTGCTTTCATTTCATATCTAAAGTGACCATTCACAGATGTTCATCATGCAGTGTTTTTTAACAACTAGCTGGTCAGAACATTCTTGTTGTGACTTGTGCTTTTGAGCCAAATTAAAGAAGTAGCTGAGTGCTGAATGAATAGAACTATTGTATAAGTATATTAATCGAGTGGGTCCACAGGAGGGAAAAAACAAAAGGGCTGTGTAGCTTAGTTAGCCCGGCATTCTGTTGCAGTGGAATCAGTGAAAATAGTGGGTATGTTGCGTTCTGCAAGGTCTTTGTGCTGGTATAAAATGACTTACACCAATCCCATCACTGTCCTAGCTGGAATATCATTGGAAGTTGTATAGAGTTTGATTCCCTCTGCCTTTTTTGGTTGTTAATCACCAGCATGCAAACTAGTTTAGAAGCCCTTGGACAACCTTGAGAATCCACAGAGAAAAATACTGCGCCTTCGGAAATTGTTTATATATATATATATATATATATATATATATATATATATATATATATATATATATATATATATATATATATATATATATTACGTTACGAAGATGTGCGGCCGGCAGCAAATGACAATGACGCGTCCACTCAATGAGATAGAAAGGATTTTATGGAAGCCGGGCCGTGCGCGCGGAGCGTGGCGCGTGATGGTCAGGCACGCCACTGCCCCAGCGTCGCCGTCTTCTTCGTCACATTTCCCCCTCCTTTAAAGAGGACGACCCGGCCGATGAATGAAGAAAACACGAGAGTAAACTGAAAACACACACATACAGACATAGAAGACAAGGCCGAAGACACATGGATAGACGAATGACTGCTGCCGGCCGCGTAGAATGAAAATGTTCTTGAACCTGCAGCCTCTCTCCACAGCATTGCCGATCTCTGTGCCAGCCACAGCCCCACGACGTCACGATCCGGGCTGGGGAATTCATTTGACCGCTATCAACACAGACGGGGCTGGGGACAGGGCAGGGGACCATAAACTCGCGTCTGTATCTCGATTTCGTCCATAGTTCATCTTGTTCACGGCGCTCTTCATAAAAATCCTCGTAACTCACATTCGTTGAACCTCTCTCTCACAGTCACTTCGGCATTTCAGGCAGTTCGCGGGGCGGGGGCTGTGCGGCGGGGCTATGGTCTGGAGCTCAATCGGCTGCGGCGGAGGACTGCTGCAACCAAGGTCCGGAGCGATGATGACGAAGAACGAAAGATGATGTACCCCGCACCTCCACCAAATGTTACGAAGATGTGCGGCCGGCAGCAAATGACAATGACGCGTCCACTCAATGAGATAGAAAGGATTTTATGGAAGCCGGGCCGTGCGCGCGGAGCTTGGCGCGTGGTGGTCAGCACGTCCACTGCCTCAATGTCACCGTCTCCTTCGTCACGACATATGCGGTTCAGGCGTGAATTTTACTCGTTAAGCAGATTGTGTGACCATATACATACGAACGGATGAATGAAATAAAGAAGAAACTAATTAATCAATTTGAAAGGGTTGAGAGAGAGCATGGCTCTAATTATTATCATAGGTATATGTTATTCCTCGAAACCTCTTTAAAAATTAAATAATTTGGAGGAATCATTACAACGGTGCTCTGTCAGTCTAACTAATGCATATATCTTCTGTTTTTTTTTTTCACCAGTTGTTGGACAGGTGAGCCACCAGACGTTTGTCCCTTTCGATGGATGGTGGCCAATATTGAAAGAAGAGTTCGTATATGGACAACTGTTATTCATTCTATGGGCAAGGTAATAAAATTATATTGTTTGAAGTGAAGTGAGTAAGCACTGCAGCTCAATGTAGACAAATAACACAAACATGAATCGTGAATCGGAGACAGGCAATGGACCTTTTCCGAGAAGCATCTGCGCACGCGCGAGCGCCCGATGCCAAGCGGCGGAAGTCAGCACAAAAATGAGAAATTCGGAAGAGGCTCTGGATCAGCGAGTAGAACACGTAATTGCAGCATACATATAATTGTGTTACTCAAAAAAGAGCAGCGGACGGAAAGAATAACGACGTTTGAGTGGACGCCACGGATGCCCACTTGGACGGCGCGTTGGGCACGGCCCAGCTGCTCAGAGAACGAAGAAACTGGCAGCGTAGCTCCCATTATCGACTGGAGTGCAGGTGAGTCCTTCCTCGATTTTAGTCCGTGCAGCCACCGCCTGATGCCGTCGGTATGTGAAAAAGGTCCATTGTGGCTACCATGTGCAGGGCTACCATCATCTGCAGGAAGTTTGATTTGCGATCTGAGTACTGAGGCGCGGTGCCGACATAGTTCGATTAGCCCACGCACCCCCGTCAACAGACCCTTTCTGCAAAAGTTCGAGAGCGCGTGCGAGTCCCGTAGCTCCAATATTGCCGCCCTTATGGCGTGCGATAGGAGATCATGCTCGGCTAAATCTGGCACCCTCGATTCTCTAGTTAGTCGAAGAGGTCGTAAAAGGACCAACACCTTTTCCCTCATTTCATGCTCTGTGCGCTCGAAGCACGCCCGCACTTGCTGGCGTGGAGAAGCTTCCAGTAGTGCCGCCATTAGAGCGTCGGGTTTGGCTCTGCCCAGGTGGAGTGAGCTGACTTTCGGGAAGGGCTCCATTACACCTATAGACAAACATGCGGTTCTGACGTCACGCGCCTGTGGTGCTGCTGACGACATGGCGCATGCGCAAATGCTTTACTTCAGCAAACTGGCTTTACGTATTCGCAGTGCCCACACCTCGTGTGGGCAAACGCGGGCTTGTTTTCAAACAGCGAGTTGGCCTATAGCCTATACAACTACATGATTCCGTTTTTTCGCGTTTATTTTTTGCCAAAAATTTCGGAGTTCAATTCTTCTAAATTCGGAATTTTATTTCGCAGTGTTTTTCTTTTAAAAATAAAGAAGTAATATTTAGTGTGAACGCAAGCTCAGATAAAAAGTAAATGCTATTGTATCAATTAATATTTTTTTAGCTGGATTCAGCTCTGCTGCTACTACATTAGGCACATACTTAATTTCGTCCCGACAAAAGTTGCACACAAGTATTGCTTCAATAAACGCCTATACCAAAATAACAAATAAACTCCTGAGGTAGTCCCTGGAGCTCGCCTTCATGTACCTATTCCACTCAATCCAACCCCGCGGCTTCGCGGAGGTGGAGTAGACAAGGATGTAACAGAAGTCTCAACTGCCCCTCTTCCCCATTTTACGCAACCTCTATGGTTCATAGTTTTCACTGTTACAAAAGCACAACCTCTCCTTCCTCTCAAGAAAGGCCCCAACTGAAAGCCAATACAGTGGCTTTTGTCGTTACCCGAAAGTGCAATGATCGGTTTTGGGAAGGGTGATTGGCACATCACAATTCGGAGTTCATCGAATAAATGCGAATTAACACAAATTTACCAGCGGGTGTTCTTTTGCAGTTTTAGATGATCTGAAACACGTGGAACCTATATAACTCAAACTTCAGCTGAACCGAGGTGTCTGAGTCAAACTGAGGCATCCAGCCAAATTGGAGATTTAGCGAAATCGGAGCCTTCTGGCAGAACTGGAGATTAAGCCAAAGGGCATTCAGTCAAATTGAAGTGTTGTGGCCGAATTGGAGGTTTAGGCAAATTGAGCCGTTAGCCAAATAAACACCTCGGCCGGATTAGGATGACACCTGATTTAAGGAAACAAACTACTGGTTTTATTTAATGTATTGGTTTTGACGATACTGCCGGCCAATTTTCGAAGGTCAAGGCAACAATAAAAAAAGTCAGCAAAAATAAATACATAAACATTCAGTAAAACGAGTAAGCAGATGAGTCATTTCAGTCAATTCTAACGAGAAAAGTTAATGAATCCACTATAACGAAAAAAGTTAATGAATTGTACTATAAAATATATCAAAAGAGATAATAGCCATCACGCTGCATGACGGGCAGCTCGTTTCACTCGCAAACGGTACGCGTAAAAAATGAATATTTTAAAACGTCCTTTTTACCAGCGAAACTTGCGAGCAAGTTTCTAATGCTTCTGTCTTGTGTCACGGCTTACGGTATATTGAAGATATAAATCAAACTTGAAACAAGCTTTTGTTATGTATTATGCTATGTAAAATGTTTAAAAGCTTTACGTTTCTCCTTCGCCATGACAACTTAGGCAGTCAAGGCGAAGCATACAACGGGGAAATATGTGATTCTTTGCCATAGTGAATTATAAACCAACCTAAGAGATATTTTTCGAACCCCCTCCAATTACTCAATATGAGGATTGTGGAATGAGGCTCCATACGATTTTCGCAGTACTTCTAGTAAAGGACGGTACGAGATTTATACGTCGTTAGTTTCGTTTCAGGAGTGCAATGTATGTATCACAGTCCTTGCGCAGCGACCACAACTTTCTAGACGCTTTGGCAGTAACCCGACCCTATGCTGAAAAGTTTAGCTTAAGTTAGAGGTAACTTTAACACTTCAGATACTTGTATGCATTCACTAGTGCTAAATCATTGGAGTTGATAGAGTAGGGGAAAAGCAGTGCCTTCTTCAGTGCTTATTGTCGTCTGCACACATTTCTTAACGTTTAAGTCCATTTGCAACTTTTGACATGACACGAAATGATAATTTGAAGGCTATCATCAAAATATTTTTGATCGGAAGCGTAAACTATTTTGAAGAACAGTATTAAGTCATGAAGCAAGTAATGGCGAGGGTCAATCTACCATCACATCATTGATAAAAACAAAACAAGAAAAGCAATGGTCCGAATACCGTGCCCTGGGGTACTTCAGATAGAATGGGTAAGTCAATGGATTCTGCTTCGTCCAAAGACACGAACCCTCACAATTCCCCTCCCTCCCACCAAACCCCAAAAGAAAACTTGCGACACAGGAGTTCGTTGTGTCATACTGGCGGAGGTCGCGATCCTGGCGGTGTTGGAGAAACACGACCACACAAAGTTGGCTGCGATTGACAGCGGTAGCTGCCGCGTTGTAGAAAGACATGTTCGAAGGAGATTTGCCTTCAGCCAGTGTGCTGTACAATGTTTGCAATGGATTTTTTCTTTGCTTGCAGTGGAAGTTGATGTAGGAGGCGCGTGTGAGATCTGTGCTTTGGTGAAAGGATTGTGCAATATATGTATAAAAAAACACACAAAAACGTTCTTTTTTATTTTTTGTTGAGACAAGTTTTAGAACGTGGTCGGCCGTGACCGCACCTGCTTGGAAGAAACGAAAGTACGCCGATCTGTTCTCTAGAGGCGCGGCGAGCACACGGGAACGGAACCTGGGCGGCGGCAGTGAGGACTGAGGAGGCGGAAGGAGCATGTCCGCACAGCCCGACCACGTGGGTATTTCGCAGACATGTACACGTTACCCGAAACAAAGTAACTAAATACGTTACTCGTTATTGATTCTCGGAAGGAACGCGTTACTTTACCTATAATGCAAGCGACTTGCTTTCCTCGTTACTTGGCCGACCGAGTACAGAACTGTTTTTTTTCTTCATGGTTTATTGTTTTCTTTTTAGTAGTCGTTGCATTTAAAGGATGTAGAACCGAAATTTGGAATTAAAAAAAAAAAACAATGCAGGGAAATGTAAGCCGGACGCTACAATCTCTACAGCACTACTTGCAGACGATATCCGGATGGATGGCACGTATTTTGAAAAAGAGCATCGAGATTGAACTAGGCCGACGCGGCGCTGTGACGTAGAGATATATTGTTTCCTCCTCTTTTCGCTTCGCTTCATAGGGCGACTGAGCGCGAGACGCGAGGCCGTTCCCTCTACTCTTCTCGTAAAAACAATACGTATACATATCTGTCAAATGCGCCTCCTTTTTTTTTTGTTAAAAAATACGGTTATCCGTTCGAGATATCGCTGTATGAGTGATGTTTGGTGTTTTTAGCATCCCGTCGCATGCTTTTGCCGCGCGTTTTGTGGAATCTAGATTTCGGTTCAGCATCCCTTTAAAGACCGACGACCAGTTCCCGCTTCACTCTTCTCCCGCTTCCTCTCCCTTTTTCTATCCTGCCCACCGTTGCCTGTTTCCTCCTCCCCCGGGGTGAGGAGGATCTTCGCCTTGCAGAATCTCGTGTCTGGTCGTCGGCCTGCAGTAGCTGCCTCCCTGAAGTTTTCATCAGCTATGTTTCCCCGTTTCATCTCCGGCGACGCTGAAGATTCGTTCTAATAGGGAGTTTTAGCAGGTCGTTTCCACACGAACGGTTCGCCCTCCAACGCATCGGCGACGCCACTGAGCTGCGTGCGCGAGTCGTTCTGGGACGTTGGGAGGCTCTTGCTCGTTCGTTTCTCCCATTTCGGCCGCTGGAGTCGTCACCGAACGCAGCCAGCACCGTTCACCGACTCGAGTAAAAACAAAGATGGCGGTCGGTTCGGCGACTGCCTTCGCCGACCCAGCCGAGCGTTAGGCTTAGGACAGCGGGAGGAGATTTGCCGTCCTGTTAGTCTGCTTCATTTGAGAGGTTGAACCAAATCATTTCGAGGACCGCTCACAATGGTAAGCGATCGTGAATGCTGTAAACAACGCATGCTAGTAAATTTTTGCGATCTGCGGGCAGACCAGCTGCTGTGGCGACCGCGAGCAGACGAAATGATTTGGTTCGACGGCACACAACGTGAACGATCGTTCAAGTTCAGGATGACGGAGACACACCATACTTTACGGTCGTTTAGATACTTTTTACCCATCTAGCTTCGCAGTTCGCGAAATTCCGACCGGCAAATGTTGCATCGGCCGTCTTGTTTACATCAGTCAGTCACGCCGGACTCACGAGCCGCCACCCGCCACCATTCGGTGTGCGCCACAAATTTGCTCATACGCAGAATGCTCTCACATGCTCACTAGAGAAGATGGCGCCACCGGGTGCCAGTTTTTCTCCTTATCATCATCATCGTTTACACGGTCGCGCTTACTTTTCACGATTCGCTGGGAGTGTGTCAAATTGGCACGCACGGTTTTCCGGAACGGTCTGAGCTGTACCGTTCGTGGTTTCGGAACCGTGTGCTTGAAAAACGACTCGCTAAAACTCCCCTATATGACGCACTCGAAGGAACGGCAAGGTGGTTGTTCTTCAGAAGCAGCTGGCGAATTCGGGAGTTTTCGTCTCTCTTTTCCGTTCTTTCTGCTTCTGACGTTCCAACTTAACAGCTGGCTTCTATGTCTTCCCGTGCTAGCAAGGTAACGGGCCTACATTCGGTCGGTGCACGATTCCCAGAAAAGTTCAACCAACTAATCGTATTCTGTTCTCCTGGGTGAGTAACGTTCCCAGCTGCAGGAGTTCGACTGACGTGTTCAGCGATAACGGTGCTATACTGTCATACTGTTTAGTTGTTTTCGGTATGCCCATCTGCCTTCGCCGCAGTAGGCGCAGTACTAAGGTCCGGATTAAAACGGAGGCTGTTTAAACGTTGAGTCTGTACGCGTTACTGCTCCGTAACGAAGTGACGAAATACCGTTACTCGTTATTTGGCCTGAAAAGTAACTAAGTACGTTACACGTTCCTTTTTTAAAAAGGTGACCTAAAAACGTTAGTCGTTATCGAAAAAGTAAATAGGTACGTAAATAGCTTACCTGACACCATTGTTCACTCCCGCATCCATAGAATAATTCTCAACTGCTCGGGCAATCACTCACATGATATGTGTATTCCACTTGTTCTTGTCGGTTCATCCTATCTCTACTGGGTTCTAATCATAGGCACAGACTTCGCGGGAGCATCGGGGCTCGTGCCCCCCTGGTGAGATCCAGGGGGCAGAGCCCCCCCCCCCAGGCCAGACATGAACCTTACCAGGACGCTGTTTGCGTGCCATGTAACGAGGCTTCTGGTAGTGGCATGTATATACAATAACGCCCGTGACGCTGCCTTTATTGACACAATGCATGGGAAATGGAATCCCAGTGTGCTTTCGTTGGCTTCAATCTCCAGTTCTGCCGCAAAAGGTAACGCGCAGCAACCCCCCCCCCCGGAGAACGTCTCAGCCTGCCCCCCTCCCGGGGAGAAAATGGAAGAGTCTACGCCGCTGGTTCTAATGTTATTTTGCATTTACGAGTGTAGTACATTGTATTAGGATCCACTCTATGTCTCCACTGTGTGGCCCCCATCACTCACTGACTTTTTCAACCATGCAGTACAAACTATGTAACGCTGACTTTACACTGTAACCACCCTACTAAAGTTTCCACAGAAACTGGTAGTATTTATAAATAAATAAATAAGTGGTTAATACGTAACTCGTTACTAGTAACGCGTTGCGTGCATGTCTGATTTCGGAACGGCGGCTGCCGAAAGGGGGGGGGGAGGAACGAAGAGTGTCACCGGAGGGTACGTGGATGTAACAGAAACGATAGGAGGCGGGCAGCGCTCTCCCCGTGATCAGGCGAGAGTTTTTTGGGAACGGGGGAGGCCTACAGGGGGAACGGGGGGGGGGGGGGGGGGGGGGGGGGTTAGCGAGACAGAGTCTTGCCGCGGTTGGCGTGGGTGTGTGTTTGAAGAGCGTGGCGGCTGGTTGTGATCAGGTCGCCGTGTGGAATAAAGTTATACAGATGGGCGTCCGTTCTGACTTGCGGTTCAGTACATTTTTGAAATATTATTGATAGGGAACCTGCAAGGGTTCATGTCCGCCATTGTTTGAGCATGTACTCCGAGCATTGGACACGAGGGCCGCGTCGGCGTTTACGGCGCGTACTGGGCTCAGCTCTAGTGGAAACAGATGCTGCGTCAGCATTCGGCGAGGCTTCGTATCCAATCACGTGCTTCGTGTCCAAGCAAATGGCGACCGCCACTATCGCTTGACGAATGTTTTTAAAAGGGTCGGTTGCGAGCCTGCAAAATTACCTGCAAGCATGCTGCACGTACATTTATTTATTTTTATTTTATTTCACAATACTACTACCAAAAATATTTATGCTTCCACAAAAAATAAAGTAAAAAATGATGTGTGGGCTGATTTTTTTTTTTTTTTTGCAGAGACACTCTAAAGTTTGTGAGTTCACTTTTCTGTGGAGATACGATTACAACCAATCACAGCTAACAATAGAATGAGTCCCAGCAAATGAAGGTTCAAAATACGATTACCTGTGGAAATGAGCGTAACGTCTTGCTTGCCTTATGGTCACTGCTCACATCGCAGCTCTAATTGTATTTTGAGCTTCGCACTTCGTTGGTATCCTTCTATTGCTCGCCGTGAATAAGTGTCTCCGTGTTTTGCAGATAAGGAAGAAGTAAAAACTCTCAGGTCGCTGAATGCCGATGACGGTAATTCCATTTCTACTGTGGATTGGGTCTGATGTGCTCAACAATGTATTTATTAACTTTTGTTCTCACATACCAAGCACCTTATCTCTTCCCGAATGCGCTGACATTGCCTATCTTGCCAATGTATCCATTAGAAATTTACCTGAAGACGTTGTGAAAATCATTGATTCTTTGAAACTTTCCTCCTCAGTTGTAATTGATGCCATAAAAAAAAGTTCACGAAAATACCAAAATGTATACATTAATTTTGTTTTCCCCACATATTGCTAAGTCTCTGGAGCTCGGTGTATTGCCAGATGATTGGAATTTCTTCAGAGTGGTTCCGATACGCTGAGGAAGGTGACAAACACGAGTCCTCAAAATTTTCGCCATATTTTACTGATCAAGTATCCCATTCCAGAAATCTTAAGCATAAAATTTATTCATATTTTGATTATTATCTCGAATCAAACAGTTTCTTCTCCGCTTTTCAGCACAGTTTTTGAAAATCAATCTCATAAGAAACACAGCTTGATCTTTGTACATATGACCCTCATGCTATACTTTATCCGCGTGAAACAGTTCGCTTAAAATTATGAAAACCCTTTCATAACGTATCCCCAAATTACTATTGTTGAAATTCAGTAAACGTAACATTAATAACATATACTACATTCCTTTGTGACTAACCGCAAAGAACTAGTTATCCTCAATGGTTGTTAATTAAAATTCAGGTTTCGGTCCCTGAAACTGAACCCACCTGGGGTTCGGTTTCGGTCACTTTATTATTTCGCATCTACGTAAATGACTTAGCATATCTAATATCGTCTAATATATTTATGTTTCGTGACAGTATTTTATATATCGAGAAGCCAAGCAATTGCTCTGATTCATACCATCCACAAAAATAGACTAGCGCAGCTCCTCTTTGGTGAGGTCGTGGTTCATAGCAATAATTTTAACTAAATGTGAAATCTATACGCGTGTCATGATGTACAACAACAAAGCCGGACTA
>JAZHYW010064025.1:0-16411 GCA_037355805.1 Ixodes ricinus
TTTTACACCACAGAAGTAGCAGCCCCAGGGAACCAGTAAGTCGAAATAACCGTCGGTACCCACCACATGCGAAGCCTGCAAGCTTGCGTATATACATAGGTTGCACTGACGTAATTTGGTCCTCCTTTCTGGTGGCCGAACTTCCTCGAGCGTAGCCTTTACTGTGCATATTCTACGAGCAGTACATGAGCGTCGCGAGCGAGCGGAAACGAGTGAGCACAGCTTCATTATACTTCGTTTCACTTTATCTGCGAGCGAAGCCAAAGCTAGAAGCGCGAGACCAGCGCTTTGTGCGTTTCTCCCCAGCTTGCGCGCTCGAGCAAAGCCTGAACGCACGGAGCTTCCCGTGCTCGCGCTTCCAGCTTTGCCTTCGCTCGCACATAAGGTGAAACGAAGTATAACGGCAGGTTTTGGCCACCAGGAAGGAGGAAGGATATGACGTCACGTGCAACCCATGTATAAGTTGTTCCCTGGATGCCATATTTGAGTGCGCTATTCACAGCTCATCCGAGGGCGGGGAGGAGGGATATGGTTGGCCTGGATGAGGTCCCAGCTTCTTCAGATCATGCTCCTACCTAACGTCTGCAAAGAACAGCGCGCTTGATGGTGTGTAATGCACGTTGCAGCTTTAACATACACAACGTAGGAAACGCGTTAGCGTTCTCCGTACTTTGGACTGAGTAACTCCACGAGCGAGCCATACTGCCGCTAGATGGGGCTGCTTCTTAGGAACTCATGACGTCGCGCCATTCCAATGGAGCTTCACAAACCGCCACCAGACGCAATTTTGAAATCTGTGAATTTGTTTTAATATTACTTTTCTTGACTTTTCTGCGGGCAGATCAGAAACGCTAGTCTAGACTAGTGTTTCTTGGTTGCGGGCACAACATGCACAACATCTAAACAAAGAAATGAGTGCAAGCATTTCGTTTCTTTACCCCTTTCAGGTATTAAATAAGACATGTAAATCATACAAATACAATTTTCCCGCAAAAACAAAAACAAATCTAGCGGTTTGTTGACGTTGCGAAACACATTTCTAGGTAGTAACGATTCGCCGTGTTTTGGCACGCCAATCCGAAAGAAAAGCATGTTTTCAAATCTCTTCAAAGAATAGAAAAATAAATAAATAATGTTATAGTGCACACGTATATAATCACACAGCAAACTTCATCGCAAAAAAAAAAGATATATATATATATATATATATATATATATATATATATATATATACTATTTTTTTTGCGATGAAGTTTGCTGTGTGACATATACGTGTGCACTATAACATTATTTATTTATATTTTATTTTTTGAGAGATTTTAAAACATGCTTTGTTTTCAAATAAAAAAAATTAAAATCAGTCAAAAAAACATGCATATATATATATATATATATATATCAGTGCAAAATCTACATTGTGGGACTCACTCCGAGTGGAGAATGATGCCGAAACGTGCTCCTATCTTGGCACGCTGTCCTGAAATATATAGCACCACTCAATAGAAACACATCGCGATACTTCAGATCAGTCTCGCTATTTGGAAACTTACTGTTGTTGTTATGACACACGTGTTTTACTTGGGTACTCTAAGAACATAATTTTAGCTCAGTATTTTCCTTTTAACGCGACAGCGTTAAAGAGGAACTCCGGCGATTTTTTGAGCAACCCCAACTAACTATATTTTCGAAATCGCCGTCCTTTACTCTTTCCGGTATGCTATTTAGTATCGCGAAATTCAGAATAGTTATTGTGAAATCGGCAAATGAAAATGACGCCAAAACGAAGATTCGAATATACCCGCGCTTTTCATTGCCGTGACGTCACGGGTGGGCCGGCTTGCGGTTCGAGCGGGCAGTCTAAAAATGAACTATGCCGAGCATTTGTATCGTGCTGCTGCGCGGGAGCTGGAGCGACTTTCCAAAGCATTCATTTGACACCATAAAACTGTTTGTAATCAGTTGGGAACAAAGTCTACAGCCCAAAGAGTGAACCCCTGCCTACCCATGACGTCACTTTTTCAATGTTGCCAGTAGAGCTTTTCACTTTGAAAAACACGATGAGGACCAAAATTGTAAATTCTGTAACTTCGCGAAAAAAAGTTATTTTGTCCAAATATTTGGGTTACTAGTTCAGCGATGTTTGTTGGTGTTTTTAGCAAGTTTTTAGGCAAATCGGGGACTATGAAGAAAACGGCGGAATGCCGGAGCTTGTGTCGCAGAAAAGCCGGCCTCGGTGGCATGACTCGAAAAATTCTGATTGAACGATAGGGTAATGACGTCAAGGCCACGTGGACCTGGAGCGGGAATTTCAAGCAACTCATAACGCAAAACGCGATGTTACGCGTGGAATGAAAGTGCTTACAAAACATGACACGTAATACGAGAAAAGGTCGCCGCATGTCTCAAATGATTTCACTTTCTATATACTCGGGGACAACTTTTCTTGGCATTTCCGGGAAGAGGAGGAGAACCCGCGCACAGCTTTAATCACCGCTCGGAATGGGAGAGGGAACGCGTGCCTGTACCTTCCACTGCATTGCCAAGAAATGTTGTCCCCGAGTATAGCAATTCATTCGCCTTAAAGAAGAAATTGAAGAAGGTTACGCGGGATTCGAACCCACGACCCTTCAGTTGTGAGCCAGACACGCTGCTAACTAGACCGTTCCGCCGTACTTTCCGCTCACGGACAGGAAGAGCATGAAAAGCGAATGAGACGGCGATGCGAACGGGTCCCGATAACTCTATCGCGTTCCACTCTTAAAGGCAAAGCTTAAACGTCCTCAATGTTTTTGTTTTTTTTTAAGATGTTTTTACGAGGAAGTTTATTGACCGTATCACCGACGTCAACCTCGCTGGAACCTATTTAAATTGCGTTCTGAATTGGTACACTTTGTCAGGATATCTCTATTTGAAGTGTTTATCTATATACACCAAAAGGCTGTTTGCAAACAAGCCCACTTTGCACATAACAAGTGAGAAAACTGCGCGTGCGCACAAACCAGATTCGTGTGAGGTGACGCTTCTGCGCACGCGCTGTGCCGAGAGCAGCGCCACCACAGTAGTGGGACGTCAGAGAGCTGAGTTGATCTATGTAGTCACTGACTAGCTTAAGAAACTCGTGGCTTGGCGAGTTCGGAGCAACTACACTATCGCTCCGCAATCGACGACATTACGGCATTCATAACGCCAAGGAACGAACCACGAAGCAAGAAGTGTTAACGTCATAATCTACACCTTGTCTTTCTTAAGCTACACTTCTATTTTCCAATGCCATGGTGAGGAAGGCTACGAAAATCGACGCAAGTTGCCGAAACGAACATCAAAAGTGAGATTGCCCTGCGCTTTGGAAAACTTCCGCTTGACTCGGGCCCAACTTCCGCTCCCGTCGAGGAAAACGATAATAAAATTATAATAATAAAACGACTTGACCCAATTTACTTTCGAGGACCTCACGCACTTTGTTTAAGAGCGAGCGCTCGTCAACATCCGCCCTGCACGTCGATGGTTTTACCAAATAACGTTTTATTTTATTTCTCTTCGGTCACGTATAAGTAGGCTTTAAAAAAAATCGACCGGATTTCTTTTTTTTTTTTTAATGTCCAGAGTTTGTCTTAATTTGCGACCTCAAAAACCGTTAGGTGTAAAAGGGACCAGCGTGCACAGTGGTGAAGTGGAGTAATGTGCGCATTTCTATACGCGGAGAAAGTGCGGGAGATGCGGGGATCAGGGGGCTAGACGCAAAGGGGGTAGACGGGGTAGACGCAAAGGCTGCCTTTGTCTGTACTCCCTGTTCAAAGGCGTTCGAACACCGAACGCGGGCGTTTGAAGTACGAACGCGAGACACTGCACGGGGAGCAGACGATGTTCTTGCTTGTTCTGATGGCAGAGAGGCAACGGGTAGCCACCAGGGCAGCTGGCCTTTCCGTCCGCCCACGAATCCATCCAATCGAAGCTCGTCGCTCCGGCGTCCCAGCCCGCTCTCCTAACTCGTCTGCCTCCGCTTGTGTCCGTATACTACAACCGGTTCAGATGTTCACGTGGCTAGAGTATGGGATTTATGAATACGACCTGCACTTAGTACCGATGCACTTCCCAACGTACTCGGGCTCGTTTGCTAATATTTTAGTACATCGAGGATATATTTGAACGAGAGTAGGTTTCTTGTGCTCTATCCTAATTACGTTGCTTGGTATCCTCTACTTTATCGTGATTATGTTTCCCGCTATATTTCAGCCATCCGCTCAAATGCAATTTCTAGTCCTTGGGGTAATCTGTAAGCCGGAACGATTTCAGAGCATTGCACTCACCGAAGGCCTTAACGCAAGCGAACCAAAAACCACAAAGTGTATGCAAGCGCGTGGCAGCAACGCAAAAAGTGAACTAGGCATCATATTAGTATTTTTGTTGTGCGTCCACAATGTGGAAGCACATTGTTGGAGCATTTTTGTTGGGCTTCCACGAAGGCAAGACACCATACCAAGCTTTAAGATTATGAGTTTTTTTCTTTATTTGTTCCTTTTCTTTGGGGTCACATAGCGGTTGCGAATACGGTAACTTAAAAACAAGTTCAATTTTACGCTTTATGCGTGGCAAAAATGAGAGGGCTTGGCGGTTCCGGTTCGAACGCCACCATTTGAAAACGTTTAAACGATATTACATCTAGTAGCTTGTAGTCAGCGCCAAATAAACTTCATTCTTCATCCCAACTGCTGTAAAACGCATTCGTCAGTTGTTGCGCGTACTATAGAAGCACGTTGGCCCGGGGTAAAAATATTGCAGTCTAAGAACAAAGGCGTCAGCCGGTCTATACGAAAAAGGGACACAATTTGTCATTCCAACCCGACGTTTATTCAGCTCCTCACTTACGCGAAATCTACGGATATTTCACAGAGGTTAGCTGTATTACGCATGCTCAATGTAGTCCAATCAGCGCGTCGCGTTGCTTTTACGTCGCAAAAAATTAGAGACGTGTTGTGGGGCGAGATCAAATTTAGGGGATGTACGGGCCTTCCCGCTCTCTCGGCGACTTGGCTGAAGATGGTTGAAGCTATAGGATCGTTTTAAAAGCTACGCTCAGTAGAGTATCGCTAACTTTTATTCCCTTATTCTTTCATTCGTCGTTCCGCGTCACGCGCCACTTGTGGTTCACGGGCCTCGCAGATGCCGCCATTAATAGTTGCTCAGAGCCGTGTTGGCGGTGAGATGCTCGCGAGGGGCTGCTGTTTTCCTTACTATGGGTAGTGGACGTGCTACCCACGCGCTTATGTTTTAATTTTCATAGTGCATAAAAGCTTAGCATTGCACGCGCTTGCACCAGCAAAGGAAGATGAAGCATCCTCACTCTGGGTTGTCAAAACTTTCCGCCAGGAGGCGATACCCAAAACTTCTCGTGGCGAATACGGGCACCGTTTACGATATCTTCGGTTCTGATACGTAACTTTCTGAGGTTTAGAAACGGAGTTGGGAAACTCTGTCAATATCATTTTGCTCGAGCGGGAACCGTTAATTTCTACAAAGCGGGACGGCGGGGAGAATCCCATTCTGGCCTTTTCCGTTGAGCGGTGGAGTAAAGCTGGTTACAGCTGGCAACACTGAGTCTGCGCAACAATATCGCTGAAGCCGGGCATGAACTCTGTTCACCCGTTGCAAAGGGAATGGTCAGTACAGTCTAATCCAATTCAATCTAATCCAATCCAGCTGAATCAGATAGGTGACGTTACTCAGCAGAGTATAGCTTATTGCTTGGTATCCTCTACACTCTCTCAAGCATTTTGGATCCATTTTCGCTTCGTACATTTGCATGCATGTCTGGAGGCTGTTTTCGTGTCACGATGTGACAGGGTCGTCATCCTATAAGGAAGAAACACGCTTCAGGCAATGTATGCAGACTGTCTTTTGTATAAAGTTTAGCAGCGAGAGCGCGGCTTAAAAGAGCAGACGCGTCCACACGCTGAACACGCGTTAATTCATTATAGCTACGTGGTTATATGGCGTTTTTTTTCTTTTTATTTATTCAGTAATAAAATATAACTGATACAACTTTAAAAGGCCCCGAAATTGAGTTAGACTGAAAAGCTACGGTGAGACGTGCCTTGCAAGTTTCGAGTGTTGCCGTCAGGGTGGGCTGAGGAGGAAGAATAATTTGTTTTCCTCGAGACGTGACGTCCGGGGAAGTATTTCCGTAAAACGTATTTCGTCCGAACGTGCTCCGTCAATGTAAAGTGGAAAAAAAATAAGTATAAATATAGAAAGATATATAAGTATGTTTTTATGTATAATCATTTTTCTAGTAACTCCTTACTATTTCTATTTTTCTTTTTTTTTTTCATATTCGAAGAGGCAGGACAGGACGGATTGCGGAATATATATATATTTTTTTTTCGAGTGTGGGTGGCGCAGGTGAAACTTTCTATTAGGTGTAAATATTGCGTTTCGTGCTGCTGTTGGATTAGATGTAAGGTTGAAAAACCACGTTTTGAAACGAGATTCTTTTATCAATATTTTCTTGAGCACGCAAAATATTTGGAAGAAAACGCGTACCGCATTTTTTACTTTGTACGTTTTGCGCAGGCGACCAATAGTGGTGTAACTATGGCGCACTAAACGAAAAGAACTGCTACGGACACCGTAACAACAGAACCCGCATACAGATGGAGGATAATTACGGCACAATTTTCCCCAAAAGCGTCCACTATACATCATAAATATTCGACACCACCTAAATTTCATTCCAAACATTTACTAGGTCTCTTTTCTTTTTTTCTACTGATTTTTTTTCTAAATGTATCGTTAGCGTTTTTACAGATTCCAAGTCTTTAGAGCTTACCGTTGTTGCATTAATATAAGACATAAGTGATTTTCTCAAAAACTTTGGACGGAGAAATGGGGCGGGCCCGTTTTCGGTAACCGACGCAATCTCAGCTCCAAGAATTCGAGAGCTTCGTTGGGCTGCCATTCTTTTCGTTAAAAATTTCCGAAAATCGCTCATAACTTTCGAATAAGCTAACAGTTAGTTCCGAGGCTTTGACATCTTGTCCGAGCCGCTAGCGCTACATTTGAGCAGAGAATGAGCGTTCGCCGATGCGTAATTTTATTGTTTGCGGTGAAAACAACCTTGCATTTTTTTCTTCAGGGGGGGGGGGGGGGAAGGCGCACCCTGTAGAAAGTCGTTGTGCCGAATTTTCTACGTCATCTACCGTGGGCGAGCGCGGACCACGGATTGGCCCCGAGTGCTGTGTCAACTTTCGGCTGGGGCTCCTGTTGTATGCGGCTCAAGGCCAGTTCCAGTCTAAGGCTGACGTAAAATTCGTGTCCAATGAGTGCCCGCTCTGGCCCTCGGTAGATGACGTAGAAAATACGGCACTACGGCGCTGTCACACCAAGAAAAGAAAGGAAAGTTTTGCGCAATAATGATGCGCTACGACAAGTAGATCTTAGAGGGTTGGATTGTCGGATGAGAAAACGATGCCTCGGTGGGCTCGGTACGTGTACGTCTTGATAAAATAACGCAAAACTATAGTCTAAGCTGCGCGTGCATATATCTTAATTCAACTCATTAAGGCGGAAATTAGTAATGTTCCGCGAGGAATCGGACGTGTTTTTTCTTTTCTTTTACTACAGTTTTTTATATGAATACGAGTACAGGTTGTGTTGGCCATGTTGGCTCGGTCGGAACGCCATCCTACTTCCCTTCTGCAAATTTGCGAGGAAGTTCCCTGCTCGGCCTAACACTTCCCGGTACATACGCAGGCCATGTCTTTTTCATTTTCTGGCTTTCCTTACATCCCTTCTTTCATGGGCTACGGTTGTTTTGGAGGCCCTCATGGTGATAATGATCATGACGACCAAAACAACGACGATTACGATATGACTGGTTAACACAGTATTTTTTGGAAACTCGAATTTCTATTTATATATTTACGTTTGTGTCTTGAGCAATGTCACTGCTAAAAAAAAGGGTCAAATTCTGTGATCACTTAACGTAAATTACTATTTAATGACAAACGGTACGCGAATATTTAATCGCTGTCACGCCTCGCTTTCAGAAAGCGCTCTAGGTTAGAAGTGCCGAACTATTTTCCCCCAGTATCTGGCGATTGTAAGGAGGCTCGTGGAAGACTTCTCACATATAGTAGTGAGCAGGAAAAACATAGCAGACGGACAAGCATCTTTAACAGTCTCTCTGGCATGATCTCTGGGATTGCACTCGGACGTCCTTGTCTAAAGTTTGTATAAGTCCCGCTGGTAGAGTCGTCATTGAATGCCCTGGGAACAACTGCATGGTTGCATATTTCGTCAGCCTTGGAGGCTTTTCTCGCTCCCTTCTTTTTTGGACTCTGCTTTCCACTTACCCTCGCCCCCTCCAATTAGATGCGTATGACCTGACATTCGAAATGCAAATTAAAAATAACTGCGCAACCGAAAAACCGAGGCTTCGTTATATTGGCCGTTTTCGTGACTCACGCCAAACGCACTCAACTGCAGACGAGTGAAGTGATCTGTTTGGCTACTTTCTACTTTTTACTCTTTAGTTCAACAAAAGCAGCCACTCAGAGGCAGAAACATGAAGCCCAGTAAATAGAAATGTCGTTCATTTGTTGTTTCTCGCGCAATCTCCCCCTTTTTTCTTTTTTTTCTTCTTTTTTTTTGAATTACAAAAAAAATTAGCGAGTGTAACTTTTTTTTTCTAGAACAACGAAGGCACCTTCTGGTTTGTAATAGTCAGGAACATTTTAGACTCATCGTTATAGAGAAAGCGTTCTCCCCGGTGCTCAAAGGTTCAATATAAGAGACCGTGAACGCATCGAGAAGTAAAATCATATGTGTAGCTTTTAGCGTAAACACAGACTTGACTAAAGCCCCGTTCTTGTTCCTAAAACCGAAATGAAAACTTACCCCATAAAAAAAATGGTTCAGGTTTCGCTTTTGACTTCAATTAGGACAAACTACACTGAGACTGCCGCGGAGACGACAGCTCTTCCCCTTCGATAGCGAGCATCGAAGGCCGCGCCTAATAAACAGGTGTTTGCACGCAGTATAATACGGCACGAGCTTGAGTACGACAGAGGGAGAAGGCATTTACAATATTTCCCCTTTCTTTCTTTAAAGAGGGATGGAAAACCCTAGGAGGCTGGGGCTCCTCCGCGTCTTCTTTGGCTCCAAGACGTTCGGAAAAAGAACGCGGAGATGTACCGGGAGGCGCCGGTCACACGTCAAAGTTATCGGGCCATTCCTTACGTCAGAATATTTTTGTTTTATATTATAAAAATATTTTTCAGTGCGCAGCTCCTATAGGCGCTCGTTCCCGTCTTTCGCGGCGTCGGCGTCGCCTTCGCGTCGGCGTAACTGCGCGCGTTGCATTATGGGACGTCGCAGACTTAAACACCAATTCAATTTCCCGCTAACTTTAGCGAAGAAACTGAATTGGTGTCTAGGCTACTGTGACGTCCCATAATCCAACACTGCAGCATTCAGTTTCCCCGTTAAATTCAGCGGGGAAACTGTGGTGGGATGAGAGGGTGTGAAGGAGGAGGAGGAGGGTCCTCCGTACCTCCCCTCCTCCTTTTTTTATAAATAATATTATAATAAATAAAATTATATATATATATATAGATATATCGAAGTGAAAAACTCACGGTGAAAAACAAACAAACAGCGGAAGTTTAATCGACAGTTTCGCCGAGAGACTCGGCTTCGTCAGGAGATGACTTGCAAGTACATATATATATATATATATATATATATATATATATATATATATATATATATATATATATATATATATATATATATATATATATATATATATTGTTACGGAGATGGGGGCCGGCGGAGGACAAGGATGTTCACATAATGAAGTGGAATGATTTAATGGCGGCCGGTTATGCGCGTGGGCCTAGCGCGCGATAGTAGTGCACACAACTGCCGCAGAGTCGTCGTCATCATCGCCACATATATATATATATATATATATATATATAAAATGTGTGCTGAAGTACGAAGTATATATTTGTACATATAGATATTTCTTCCTCGAGTTCTTTAGCACGGTATATCGCAAAATCAAAATACCTCAAGAGCTGCACTCTAATTTAGCACTACAGAGATTTGTAAACGTCTTTCAATTTTTTTCTGTTTCGATTTTTCCTTTTAAAATATTTTTTGTGTTCTAATTTTTCTTTTTACTATTTACAGCATGGAGCCCCCTGAGGGCCATGACCCCTGGGCCACGGCCGTTAGGCCTTGGGCCAAGTTTTATTTTCTCTGGCGGGCCGTGGGAGCGGAGGACCAAGGTAACAAACGAGCGATCCTAACGAGGCGAGCCGGTATCATAGTTAACTGTCACCGGCACGCGGGGACCAAAAGGAAGAGGTATGTACGGTCCATTTTCCCGAGGATTCGGAGGAAAGTAGGAAGCAACGCGAGAGTGACTTCTGTTGTGGAAGGCCCCGGGAGACAATTTTCGGCCGTCCAGTCCAACCGCCACAGGTGCACGGCCTTGAGCGTCGCCGCCGGGTGGTTCCGTTGAGCTTTGCCCGGAAGCAAAGTTTGCGGACGCCATGATGTCGCCAACGTACCTCGTACAAAGGAACGATGGGGCATTCGACGAAGGATTATCTTGTGGCTCCAGACGACCCCGTTCTTCGGTTCGAAGATGGCCGGCGCCGGTGTATACAAGTTTTAGACGTTGACTCCAACGGGACAAACTTGGGGATGACTGTCTTCCGAGGGCGAGGGAAGGCGATGTCAAGTCTTTAAAATGAGCATGCGAGCGGCTGCGAGGGTGCGCTCTCAAGTTGAACCTGTCAATATGCAAATAAACAGAGTTTTCCGAGACACCCCTTATGCTCCATAGTCTTTCCCGATTCCTAGTTGCTGATGGGGTCCTGCCCTGGCTCGGCTCCCTGCCGCACTCAAAGTCCATTTTGTACGCCTCGCCAAAGTCGAACTTGAAACCTACATACCTGAAATTAGGCAGACAAAAATGCTTTCCCAAAAGCTTTGTGTCTATTTTTTCAGCTTCGATTCGGGCATGCTGACTATAAAAAAGTGAAAAAAATATCGCCACACATGCATTCCCTATGTCCTATACCAGCTTGTTCGTCGTCTATTGGCTGGTTTGCGAGCTCGCTCCCGGGTGGATTGCTGAACGCAGAAAAGCCGTGAATGCGTTCAGCAATCTCCCCGGCTGGTGACGCGCAGAGGCTGTTCTGACGAGCGGTGACAAGCGCGTTGAAGCTCATGCGCGTCCAAAACCGTCTGATTCAGCGTGCGAACCGCCGGAACGACGTCCGAGGTGCGAGTGGCTTCGTCGCAACGGAGCGTCGGACGGGGCCTCCATCCGGCGCCGGCGTGCGTCCCGCTTGCCAGATATCGCCACGCGCTGTGCGATTTTCGGAGGGCCGCAGCCAATCGGCACGGATGGCGCGAAGGTCATAAGTCGTCCGCGCGGCTTTCGGACCGATCGGGCGAGGAGGCGCTTTCTGTGGTTCGGGCAGTTCGGGAAGCGTTAATCACCCCAAAATGTCGCCTCACACGCACACATGTGGCGGTGCGCGGTGAAGGAGATGGACGCCGATCGAGCGCTTCTCTCGCGCGCAAAACCGGCTGCCGATCTCGCGCGCCATAGCAAGCCGGCCTTCGAAGGGACCGTTCGAGGCCGTCGAAACCCGAATGTACCTGCCGTTGCACCTTACGATGGAGAGCAGCGGACGCTTGCTGAGCCATTCCATGCGCCGTGTGAGTGTCACGTCAACTTTCGGAGAAGACGCGGCAATGCGTGGTGTGCGTAGTCACGTGGTTTGTGCTGCAGTGCTCGCTACTTCGCTGGGATGGTCTTGAGGTCCGCTGCGGTCCATCGCGGAGCTGGCGATGTTGAGCAGAAAAGTAACCTCACGGAAAATCTCTGCTACACACGCACACTTTAATAGAGATGTAACAAAAATACGCATGGTTGTTTTAAAGTCAGAAAAACCAAGAAGGAGCAAGTGGCAGTATTTTAGTTTTCTAGGCTAGGTGGCGCGAGCTACCGCATGCGTTATAAATATAGCCATTAGCATTCATCCATCCATTCGGTAGAGGGATACCCAAAATCCGGGCGGAGCCGAACGGAGCGACGCAACGAAGCGTCGGCAGCTTTTCGCGTGTCGCGAACCGTCCTGTGCGGCGATTCGGAGCAGCCACCCTTCCCGACAGTTCGCACGCCGGAACCGGACGGTCTTGACGTCGCATGTGTTTCGCGCTATAATCGGCGACAAGTAATAGTTTTAACAAAATATATAACAAAAACCACCTAAACTAAAAAAGAAAAAATTACTCTGTTTTTGCAGACGTCATTCAGCTTGTGAACGGTTTCTGCCTCGGGTAACTATTCCTCCCTGGCGCGCTAGAAAGGGGCAATTGGGTTTTGAAGAACTTTTTTGCTTAAAAAAAGTTAGCTTAAGTGCATTTCATATGTTTGTTTGTTTTTTTACTAAAAGCCCTTTTCGGTGCTGCTTAAAATAAATTTTTAATTGTGTGCAAAATGTGGACAAGCCGAAGAACCTCCTGACAGAGTTCTTTTACGACCAAAAATATTCTTGAAGTGGCAGGAGCGAGCTCGCAAACCAGTGCACCAAACGACAAACATCCGGTACAGCACAATGAAAATGCACTGGCCGCAGTTTTGGCCCTATTTTTAATGACTTTACCACCTCCTGGAGTTGAGCTCTAAAACTAGTGAAAGGAAGATCCATTGGTGGACACTTAGGAAATGTGCGCTAACGGCTCCTTGGCAAACGCCACACACGTTCACCTTTAAGAAACGCTAACGCTGACCCCTTCACTGCTCTGTTTCTTTGGCTTTCATTTTTGGCTTTCTCTTTTGTTTCCTCTATTTTTGTTTTGTTTCCTCTTTTGGCTTCGTTTGACGGTCAGTATATCGTTTCCCAAAGGGGGACATGTGTAGCGTTTCCCATCGTGCTGATAATAATGCATTCCCGAAGGATCCAGCAATGCCGCATCTCGCGCACCATTTCGCCCAGCCTAGGTAGGTTTCGCTCCTCTGTCTCGTTCGCCCGTCTTGCACACTTGGTTTAGCATGTTCGCTGTTCACCGGTTTCCTGCGCGTCGTCATTGGCCTTCGCCTCGTCACGTCGCCTCCCTCTCGCCCTTGTCCTTCACTAATCCCCCTCCTCTCTACGCGGCGCGCCTTCACTTTCCACTGTTTTGTCCGCAGACGGACGGAGTCACCTTTTCGCTGTCATGTAGGTACTTAATGCTAACGCATTAATAAGATTAGCAGAAAAGCTCAGCTACTCCAGTGAACAAACATCCATTCCAACACGAATATTGTCAAAACAGGGGCTGACACTGTAGACACGTATTCTTATGTCAGTCAAGAACACTCAGCAAGAAAGAGAATATTGTTCTTCTTTTTTTTGCTGACATTTCACTTATAAAGATGCTGCAGGGTCCACAAAGCGTCATTCCTTGTTTTTACAATATATAGGCTTAAATGGACGATGCAACAATTCCTCTGCGTTCAATAAATACAGCTTAGAATTATTCCTTGACATTAATAACCTATGAAAACACAAGTTGTTTGTTTCTTTTCTCTACGCAATGGAAGTCGCAAAAAAATTCAAGAAAAAAATGACCGCATCTTTAACGTGGTGAATGATGTTGAGATTGGGGGCGAAGCTCTGGTGGTGCTGATGATACTGATTTTATTGTTCATAGGTAGTGCTGATGGTGCTGATTTTTTTTATTGCTCATATGTAGTGCTGAGTTTCGGGTTGCGTTTCGACTTCGCTATTGCTGCTTTATGGTCGGTGCAGTCGCAGATCAGTGGTTCTTCTTAGCGGATCAGCTTGGATCGACTAGAAGCCGTGGAGAGACGCATCTCCACCGCTTAAGTCAATCGGTCCATGTCAGAAAGAGAATGTGTGGTATGGAAGACGTTGGTTATACACGCATTTGAGCATTCGACCGCGAAAGCGCCTCCCCCGTCTATAAACGTTGAGCCACGCATGCAAAGTTTAACGCGATTATATATTCGCATTTGACCGCAGCGCTCAGTCTGGCTGTAGCAGACGTTGAGCAGCTACATGCAACGTTTCATCTATGACATCTCCAGCTCTTGAGTTCCTACCACATCTCAGAGCCCCCTACTCGTCCCATTACGCGTGGCCGAGGGGTTAAGGCGATGGACTAGAAATCAATTGCGTGTCTCCCTCGCACAGGTTCTAAATCTTGTCGACTACGCAAAAAACATTTTTTTTTTTTATTTTTTTATTAAGACAGTTATGGGACTGGCAATCGATGTGAGCACGGACGTCGAACGGACTGATCCGACGACAAGGCTAGACCCTAAGAGACTTCGCCCCTAAAACAGTATCATTCGTTTACCTCTCAACTTGCAATCCAGAAAAAGCTGTCCGGCGGTCTTACACCCGCATATGTTAAGCCAATGTTCCTAAATGCGGCCGCAGCTTGGAGTTGGCAGAGTACAGTTCGCGCGCTGAGTTCCACAGATTGGTAACGCTTCGGCTATTAATGGTAATACACAACAACAATCCTTTATTAGCGAAAGCTGAGGCACTCTGGGTGGCTCAAAGGCTAGGCAGATAGGCGGGGCCCGCACGCGTGAGCGTCTGCTAGCCAGCCACCCAGAGCAAGGTAGTTGCACGAAACACAACAACAACAAGGAACAGGACAATGGACAAGCATCGAGATGCGGGAGGGTAGGGACGACGTCACCCGGACACAGCAGCCTGCATGCCGGAATCCCGGCGCGCCGGCAAGAACTGGGGAAAGCGCAGCGGGAGGGCCAGGCGCGGGCGACGCACCGGCGCCGACCGGGGCCAGCACTCACGGTCTCAGCCAAATACCGACGCAGCGCCCGAGCCCAATCCGCGTCCGCCGCCCCCCAGGCGTCACCAGAGAATCCAGCGCGAGGACCCCAAGATCAGGTGTAGAAGAGGGGGACACACCTCCTGCTGGCGGAGGCGTGAGAATTCACGGCAAAGGCGGCCGAGTCAGCCCGGCTTTGCGGCGGGGAGAACGAAGGACAAGGGCGCTGCGAGTTTTCCGAGGGCGTCAATGAGCACAGAGTGACGGTGGTGGACAGTTCGGGCGTGCTGGGCTGGAGCTGATCAGAGCGCTTGTTCAGTCTCACTGATGAACTTAGATAGGTTTCGTCCATTGAACCGTCAAGGAGCCGGCACAGGAGGCAGACACGCCGCAGCACGCCGGTGTTGTAGGGACTTGCCATTTGAACGCCGGAGCGGTCGTCGTAGGGCAGGGGCTCCCGTAGACGGGTTGAGGAGCGGGAGTGGAAGGTCAGAGTTGCTGACGCTGTACACCTTCAGGCTTCAATTGAGTGAGCTTGGTACGGAACCAGACTGAGCAGCAATTACTCTAACCTTGGCAGAACAAGAACGGTGTAAAGTGCGCGAAAAGCCTCAGGGTCACAAGACCTAAGAAACACGCGTCACGAAACCCAAGGTGCGGCGGGCCTTCGACACTGTGGTGGAGATGTGCAATGAAAAATCCAGTGATGGGTAGATATCACTCCCAGGATGAAGCTTACGACCTCAGCGAGAAGTCTCCAAGTGAGTATGTGGGGCAGGCGACGTTCCTGCTGTTACTCATGCGCTTAGCAGCACTCTTTTGGGTGCTTATACTCAGATGGTTAGGAAGGGCCCAGCTGTCAGCTTGGAAGTTGAAGGTGTCTCTGGAAGGGTCCGCGGAAGACGGAAGATGACGGGGCCAGGATCGTGGTGTCATCGTATTGTACGGGGACGCTTCCAGCAGAGTTTGGCATGTCATTCACGTGCAACAGAAATAGTGGGCCCGGACAGAGCCCTGAGGTACACCTGAGGACACAGGAAGTCTGAGATGTCTGTCATAAAGCAATGCTCACAGTACGAACGGTTGATCCAGAAACGTCCCATCCAGAGCAGAAGACGGCCTCGAACACCTGCTAGTGCAATCTTCTGGGAGAAGGATGGCGTGGTCTAGTGTATCGAAGACGTTTCGAAGGTCGAGCTGGATGACGTCTGTCAGATGCGGCTGTCTAAGTTGGAGCTCACGTAGTGAGCACGGTAAACGAACTGATCCTCGCAGCACGGTTTGGCCTGAACCCATGCTGGGAGGCTGAAGAGCACATTGTTGTTTCGAGGTAATGAAGGTGCTGGTTAACAGCCCCTTTCAAATGTGCGGCACAGGATGGACGTGATTGATATTGGTCTGTAGCCTGAGAGATCAGCAAGGGGCTTCCCCTTTCCTTGGCCTGGGCGTGACTGAGAGAGCCCTTTCAGGATAGTGGCGAGCTGATCAGGAAGACCCTGGAACAGTCTTAACAACGAAAACGAGACATGTGGGTACAGCTCTTGACAATGGGGGCGGTGGTCGGTCCAAGCAATACATC
>JAZHYW010064026.1:0-16753 GCA_037355805.1 Ixodes ricinus
TGTTAATTTTACACCACAGAAGTAGCAGCCCCAGGGAACCAGTGAGTCGAAATAACCGTCGGTACCCACCACATGCGAAGCCTGCAAGCTATGTATATACATAGGTTGCACTGACGTAATTTGGTCCTCCTTTCTGGTGGCCGAACTTCCTCGAGCGTAGCCTTTACTGTGCATATTCTACGAGCAGTACACGAGCGTCGCGAGCGAGCGGAAACGAGTGAGCACAGCTTCATTATACTTCGTTTCACTTTATCTGCGAGCGAAGCCAAAGCTAGAAGCGCGAGACCAGCGCTTTGTGCGTTTCTCCCCAGCTTGCGCGCTCGAGCAAAGCCTGAACGCACGGAGCTTCCGTGCTCGCGCTTCCAGCTTTGCCTTCGCTCGCACATAGGGTGAAACGAAGTATAACGGCAGGTTTTGGCCACCAGAAAGGAGGAAGGATATGACGTCACGTGCAACCCATGTATAAGTTGTTCACCTGGATGCCATATTTGAGTGCGCTATTCACAGCTCATCCGAGGGCGGGGAGGAGGGATATGGTTGGCCTGGATGAGGTCCCAGCTTCTTCAGATCATGCTCCTACCTAACGTCTGCAAAGAACAGCGCGCTTGATGGTGTGTAATGCACGTTGCAGCTTTAACATATACAACGTAGGAAACGCGTTAGCGTTCTCCGTACTTTGGACTGAGTAACTCCACGAGCGAGCCATACTGCCGCTAGATGGGGCTGCTTCTTAGGAACTCATGACGTCGCGCCATTCCAATGGAGCTTCACAAACCGCCACCAGACGCAATTTTGAAATCTGTGAATTTGTTTTAATATTACTTTTCTTGACTTTTCTGCGGGCAGACCAGAAACGCTAGTCTAGACTAGTGTTTCTTGGTTGCGGGCACAACATACACAACATCTAAACAAAGAAATGAGTGCAAGCATTTCGTTTCTTTACCCCTTTCAGGTATTAAATAAGACATGTAAATCATACAAAATGCAATTTTCCCGCAAAACAAAAACAAATCTAGCGGTTTGTTGACGTTGCGAAACACATTTCTAGGTAGTAACGATTCGCCGTGTTTTGGCACGCCGATCCGAAAGAAAAGCATGTTTGCAAATCTCTTCAAAGAATAGAAAAATAAATAAATAATGTTATAGGTGCACAGTGTATAATATCACACAGCAAACTTCATCGCAAAAAAATAAAAAAAAATATATATATATATATATATATATATATATATATATATATCCTTTTTTTTTTGCGATGAAGTTTGCTGTGTGACATATACGTGTGCACTATAACGTTATTTATTTATATTTTACTTTTTGGAGAGATTTGAAAACATGCTTTGTTTTCAAATAAAAAAATTAAAATCAATAAAAAAACATGCATATATATATATATATATATATATCAGTCAAAATCTACATTGTGGGACTCACTCCGAGTGGAGAATGATGCCGAAACGTGCTCCTATCTTGGCACGCTGTCCTGAAATATATAGCACCACTCAATAGAAACACATCGCGATACTTACAGATCAGTCTCGCTATTTGGAAACTTATTTGTTGTTATGACACACGTGTTTTACTTGGGTACTCTAAAACATAATTTTAGCTCAGTATTTTCCTTTTAACGCGACAGCGTTAAAGAGGAACTCCGGCGATTTTTCTAGCAACCCCAACTAACTATATTTCCGAAATCTAGCCGTCCTTTACTCTTTCCGGTATGCTATTTAGTATAGCCGAAATTCATAATAGTTATTGTGAAATCGGCAAATGAAAATCACGCCAAAACGAAGATTCGAGATATACCCGCGCTTGTCATTGCCTGACGTCACGGGTGGGCCGGCTTGCGGTTCGAGCGAACAGTCTAAGAATGAACTATGCCGAGCATTTGTATCGTGCTGCTGCGGGATCTGGAGCGACTTTCCAAAGCATTCATTTGACAAACATAAAACTGCTTGCAATCTATGGGAACAAAGTCTACAGCCCAAAGAGTGAACCTCAAGTCACCCATGTACGTCCCTTTTTTCAATGTTGCCAGTAGTGTTTTCACTTTAGAACACGATGAGGACCAAAATTGTAAATTCTGTAACTTCGCGACAAAATATTGGCTTTGTCCAATTATGTGGGTCCACTTAACAGCGATGTTTGTTGGGTGATTTTTAGCAAGTTTTTAGGCAAATCGGGGACTATGAAGAAAGCGGCGGAATACCGGAGCTTGTGTCGCTAGAAAAGCCATGCCCCGGTGGCATGACGCGAAAATTCTAGGCTGGGCAATTGATCGATTAACCTTCCGATTAATCGATTAAGGCTTTAATCGCGATCAAATGTTTTAACCGGTTAATCGGTTTTAATCGGTACTCAAAAAGAAGTCAACTGGACGCACGCATGGCTCTATCCTGGACGACCGGCCCCCGAACTAGGGGTGACTCATACCCCCCCCCCCCCCCTTAAGGAAAACGCTGCGTGGCATGTATCCGTTCGTTCTGTCCCGAGCGGTTTTCCGTCGCCAGTCAGGTGCTACGAGCAAGGTTCAATTCTCGCGCTCTCGAAGCGTCACGTGTTCGAGAATATGCATTACAGTTCTGCCGAGTCCCGACGAACAAGTCTGGGCCCGCAATTGATCCCCGCGCGACCGCTAAACTTCACGTGTTGAGGATCTATTACACATCCTGCCCAGGCAAGACAAACAAGCAGAAAAACAACTTGTTCCTGTATCCGGCCCGTAAAAATGGACGAGTTCACGAGTATGAAAGGCAATCTCGCTGGAAAGTTTGGGTTTAAAGTAAACTCCAGCGGTGAAGTTTTTAACTCGAAGGAAGTCCACAGCATCATCTGCAAAAAGCCGTTTTCATACAGTGGAAGCGTAAGTTCGCTTCAGTATCGCCTACGAGCGAAGCACCCATGTAGTTGCAGCAAGGACCATCCGCCAAAACGCAGACGACGATCAACGACTTCTCATCGAGACCCCTTTCTCCGAAAAAAGAAGAAAGCATCGTCCAAGCCCTGACTTCTTGTCTTCCTGTCGGAGAATATGGACAAACTTCTTTGTCTTCGGAGCTAGAGCAAAAATATCTGAGTCTTTGAATCGTTGAACTACATGCATCAAATGTCCTTTGCGCCGTGTAAAAGAGAGTAAAATAAGTCTTCAAAGGCACGACGAGTTGTTGCATTCTTCTTAATATATTATTTATAAAAATCAACGCATCCGATTAATCGATTAATTAATCGATTAAAGAGTGGCGATTAATCGGGTTAAAATTTTTAATCGACGCCCACAGCCCTAGTTCAAAAATTCTGATTGAATCGGATAGGGTAATGACGTCAAGGCCACGTGGACCTGGAGCGGGAATTTCAAACAACTCATAACGCAAAACGCGATGTTACGCGTGGAATGAAAGTGCTTACAAAACATGACACGTAATACGAGAAAAGGTCGCCACATGTCTCAAATGATTTCACTTTCTATATACTCGGGGACAACTTTTCTTGGCATTTCCGGGAAGAGGAGGAGAACCCGCGCACAGCTTTAATCACCGCTCGGAATGGGAGAGGGAACGCGTGCCTGTACCTTCCACTGCATTGCCAAGAAATGTTGTCCCCGAGTATAGCAATTCATTCGCCTTAAAGAAGAAATTGAAGAAGGTTACGCGGGATTCGAACCGACGACCCTTCAGTTGTGAGCCAGACACGCTGCTAACTAGACCGTGTCCGCCGTACTTTCCGCTCACGGACAGGAAGAGCATGAAAAGCGAATGAGACGGCGATGCGAACGGGTCCCGATAACTCTATCGCGTTCCACTCTTAAAGGCAAAGCTTAAACGTCCTCAATGTTTTTTTGTTTTTTTTTAAGATGTTTTTACGAGGAAGTTTATTGACCGTATCACCGACGTCAACCTCGCTGGAACCTATTTAAATTGCGTTCTGAATTGGTACACTTTGTCAGGATATCTCTATTTGAAGTGTTTATCTATATACACCAAAAGGCTGTTTGCAAACAAGCCCACTTTGCACATAACAAGTGAGAAAACTGCGCGTGCGCACAAACCAGATTCGTGTGAGGTGACGCTTCTGCGCACGCGCTGTGCCGAGAGCAGCGCCACCACAGTAGTGGGACGTCAGAGAGCTGAGTTGATCTATGTAGTCACTGACTAGCTTAAGAAACTCGTGGCTTGGCGAGTTCGGAGCAACTACACTATCGCTCCGCAATCGACGACATTACGGCATTCATAACGCCAAGGAACGAACCACGAAGCAAGAAGTGTTAACGTCATAATCTACACCTTGTCTTTCTTAAGCTACACTTCTATTTTCCAATGCCATGGTGAGGAAGGCTACGAAAATCGACGCAAGTTGCCGAAACGAACATCAAAAGTGAGATTGCCCTGCGCTTTGGAAAACTTCCGCTTGACTCGGGCCCAACTTCCGCTCCCGTCGAGGAAAACGATAATAAAATTATAATAATAAAACGACTTGACCCAATTTACTTTCGAGGACCTCACGCACTTTGTTTAAGAGCGAGCGCTCGTCAACATCCGCCCTGCACGTCGATGGTTTTACCAAATAACGTTTTATTTTATTTCTCTTCGGTCACGTATAAGTAGGCTTTAAAAAAAATCGACCGGATTTCTTTTTTTTTTTTTAATGTCCAGAGTTTGTCTTAATTTGCGACCTCAAAAACCGTTAGGTGTAAAAGGGACCAGCGTGCACAGTGGTGAAGTGGAGTAATGTGCGCATTTCTATACGCGGAGAAAGTGCGGGAGATGCGGGGATCAGGGGGCTAGACGCAAAGGGGTAGACGGGGTAGACGCAAAGGCTGCCTTTGTCTGTACTCCCTGTTCAAAGGCGTTCGAACACCGAACGCGGGCGTTTGAAGTACGAACGCGAGACACTGCACGGGGAGCAGACGATGTTCTTGCTTGTTCTGATGGCAGAGAGGCAACGGGTAGCCACCAGGGCAGCTGGCCTTTCCGTCCGCCCACGAATCCATCCAATCGAAGCTCGTCGCTCCGGCGTCCCAGCCCGCTCTCCTAACTCGTCTGCCTCCGCTTGTGTCCGTATACTACAACCGGTTCAGATGTTCACGTGGCTAGAGTATGGGATTTATGAATACGACCTGCACTTAGTACCGATGCACTTCCCAACGTACTCGGGCTCGTTTGCTAATATTTTAGTACATCGAGGATATATTTGAACGAGAGTAGGTTTCTTGTGCTCTATCCTAATTACGTTGCTTGGTATCCTCTACTTTATCGTGATTATGTTTCCCGCTATATTTCAGCCATCCGCTCAAATGCAATTTCTAGTCCTTGGGGTAATCTGTAAGCCGGAACGATTTCAGAGCATTGCACTCACCGAAGGCCTTAACGCAAGCGAACCAAAAACCACAAAGTGTATGCAAGCGCGTGGCAGCAACGCAAAAAGTGAACTAGGCATCATATTAGTATTTTTGTTGTGCGTCCACAATGTGGAAGCACATTGTTGGAGCATTTTTGTTGGGCTTCCACGAAGGCAAGACACCATACCAAGCTTTAAGATATAGAGTTTTTTCTTTATTTGTTCCTTTTCTTTGGGGGTCACATAGCGGTTGCGAATACGGTAACTTAAAAACAAGTTCAATTTTACGCTTTATGCGTGGCAAAAATGAGAGGGCTTGGCGGTTCCGGTTCGAACGCCACCATTTGAAAACGTTTAAACGATATTACATCTAGTAGCTTGTAGTCAGCGCCAAATAAACTTCATTCTTCATCCCAACTGCTGTAAAACGCATTCGTCAGTTGTTGCGCGTACTATAGAAGCACGTTGGCCCGGGGTAAAAATATTGCAGTCTAAGAACAAAGGCGTCAGCCGGTCTATACGAAAAAGGGACACAATTTGTCATTCCAACCCGACGTTTATTCAGCTCCTCACTTACGCGAAATCTACGGATATTTCACAGAGGTTAGCTGTATTACGCATGCTCAATGTAGTCCAATCAGCGCGTCGCGTTGCTTTACGTCGCAAAAAAATTAGAGACGTGTTGTGGGGCGAGATCAAATTTAGGGGATGTACGGGCCTTCCCGCTCTCTCGGCGACTTGGCTGAAGATGGTTGAAGCTATAGAATCGTTTTAAAGCTACGCTCAGTAGAGTATCGCTAACTTTTATTCCCTTATTCTTTCATTCGTCGTTCCGCGTCACGCGCCACTTGTGGTTCACGGGCCTCGCAGATGCCGCCATTAATAGTTGCTCAGAGCCGTGTTGGCGGTGAGATGCTCGCGAGGGGACTGCTGTTTTCCTTACTATGGGTAGTGGACGTGCTACCCACGCGCTTATGTTTTAATTTTCATAGTGCATAAAAGCTTAGCATTGCACGCGCTTGCACCAGCAAAGGAAGATGAAGCATCCTCACTCTGGGTTGTCAAAACTTTCCGCCAGGAGGCGATACCCAAAACTTCTCGTGGCGAATACGGGCACCGTTTACGATATCTTCGGTTCTGATACGTAACTTTCTGAGGTTTAGAAACGGAGTTGGGAAACTCTGTCAATATCATTTTGCTCGAGCGGGAACCGTTAATTTCTACAAAGCGGGACGGCGGGAGAATCCCATTCTGGCCTTTTCCGTTGAGCGGTGGAGTAAAGCTGGTTACAGCTGGCAACACTGAGTCTGCGCAACAATATCGCTGAAGCCGGGCATGAACTCTGTTCACCCGTTGCAAAGGGAATGGTCAGTACAGTCTAATCCAATTCAATCTAATCCAATCCAGCTGAATCAGTAGGTGACGTTACTCAGCAGAGTATAGCTTATTGCTTGGTATCCTCTACACTCTCTCAAGCATTTTGGATCCATTTTCGCTTCGTACATTTGCATGCATGTCTGGAGGCTGTTTTCGTGTCACGATGTGACAGGGTCGTCATCCTATAAGGAAGAAACACGCTTCAGGCAATGTATGCAGACTGTCTTTTGTATAAAGTTTAGCAGCGAGAGCGCGGCTTAAAAGAGCAGACGCGTCCACACGCTGAACACGCGTTAATTCATTATAGCTACGTGGTTATATGGCGTTTTTTTTCTTTTTATTTATTCAGTAATAAAATATAACTGATACAACTTTAAAAGGCCCCGAAATTGAGTTAGACTGAAAAGCTACGGTGAGACGTGCCTTGCAAGTTTCGAGTGTTGCCGTCAGGGTGGGCTGAGGAGGAAGAATAATTTGTTTTCCTCGAGACGTGACGTCCGGGGAAGTATTTCCGTAAAACGTATTTCGTCCGAACGTGCTCCGTCAATGTAAAGTGGAAAAAAAATAAGTATAAATATAGAAAGATATATAAGTATGTTTTTATGTATAATCATTTTTCTAGTAACTCCTTACTATTTCTATTTTTCTTTTTTTTTTTCATATTCGAAGAGGCAGGACAGGACGGATTGCGGAATATATATATATATTTTTTTCGAGTGTGGGTGGCGCAGGTGAAACTTTCTATTAGGTGTAAATATTGCGTTTCGTGCTGCTGTTGGATTAGATGTAAGGTTGAAAAACCACGTTTTGAAACGAGATTCTTTTTATCAATATTTTCTTGAGCACGCAAAATATTTGGAAGAAAACGCGTACCGCATTTTTTACTTTGTACGTTTTGCGCAGGCGACCAATAGTGGTGTAACTATGGCGCACTAAACGAAAAGAACTGCTACGGACACCGTAACAACAGAACCCGCATACAGATGGAGGATAATTACGGCACAATTTTCCCCAAAAGGGTCCACTATACATCATAAATATTCGACACCACCTAAATTTCATTCCAAACATTTACTAGGTCTCTTTTCTTTTTTTCTACTGATTTTTTTTCTAAATGTATCGTTAGCGTTTTTACAGATTCCAAGTCTTTAGAGCTTACCGTTGTTGCATTAATATAAGACATAAGTGATTTTCTCAAAAACTTTGGACGGAGAAATGGGGCGGGCCCGTTTTCGGTAACCGACGCAATCTCAGCTCAAGAATTCGAGAGCTTCGTTGGAGCTGCCATTCTTTTCGTTAAAAATTTCCGAAAATCGCTCATAACTTTCGAATAAGCTAACAGTTAGTTCCGAGGCTTTGACATCTTGTCCGAACCGCTAGCGCTACATTTGAGCAGAGAATGAGCGTTCGCCGATGCGTAATTTTATTGTTTGCGGTGAAAACAACCTTGCATTTTTTTCTTCGGGGGGGGGGGGGGGAAGGCGCACCCTGTAGAGAGTCGTTGTGCCGAATTTTTCTACGTCATCTACCGTGGGCGAGCGCGGACCACGGATTGGCCCCGAGTGCTGTGTCAACTTTCGGCTGGGGCTCCTGTTGTATGCGGCTCAAGGCCAGTTCCAGTCTAAGGCTGACGTAAAATTCGTGTCCAATGAGTGCCCGCTCTGGCCCTCGGTAGATGACGTAGAAAATACGGCACTACGGCGCTGTCACACCAAGAAAAGAAGGAAAGTTTTGCGCAATAATGATGCGCTACGACAAGTAGATCTTAGAGGGTTGGATTGTCGGATGAGAAAACGATGCCTCGGTGGGCTCGGTACGTGTACGTCTTGATAAAATAACGCAAAACTATAGTCTAAGCTGCGCGTGCATATATCTTAATTCAACTCATTAAGGCGGAAATTAGTAATGTTCCGCGAGGAATCGGACGTGTTTTTTCTTTTCTTTTACTACAGTTTTTTTATATGAATACGAGTACAGGTTGTGTTGGCCATGTTGGCTCGGTCGGAACGCCATCCTACTTCCCTTCTGCAAATTTGCGAGGAAGTTCCCTGCTCGGCCTAACACTTCCCGGTACATACGCAGGCCATGTCTTTTTCATTTTCTGGCTTTCCTTACATCCCTTCTTTCATGGGCTACGGTTGTTTTAGAGGCCCCTCATGGTGATAATGATCATGACGACCAAAACAACGACGATTACGATATGACTGGTTAACACAGTATTTTTTGGAAACTCGAATTTCTATTTATATATTTACGTTTGTGTCTTGAGCAATGTCACTGCTAAAAAAAAAGGGTCAAATTCTGTGATCACTTAACGTAAATTACTATTTAATGACAAACGGTACGCGAATATTTAATCGCTGTCACGCCTCGCTTTCAGAAAGCGCTCTAGGTTAGAAGTGCCGAACTATTTTCCCCCAGTATCTGGCGATTGTAAGGAGGCTCGTGGAGGACTCTCACATATAGTAGTGAGCAGGAAAAACAAAGCAGACGGACAAGCATCTTTAACAGTCTCTCTGGCATGATCTCTGGATTGCACTCGGACGTCATTGTCTAGATTTTGTATGATCCCGCTGGTAGAGTCTTCATTGAATGCCTTGGGAACACAGCATGGTTGCATATTTCGTCAGCCTTGGAGGCTTTTCTCGCTCCCTTCTTTTCTGGACTCTGCTTTCCACTTACCCCCGCCCCCTCCAATTAGATGCGTATGACCTGACATTCGAAATGCAAATTAAAAATAACTGCGCAACCGAAAAACCGAGGCTTCGTTATATTGCCCGTTTTCGTGACTCACGCCAAAGCACTCAACTGCAGACGAGTGAAGTGATCTGTTTGGCTACTTTCTACTTTTACTCTTTAGTTCAACAAAAGCAGCCACTCAGAGGCAGAAACATGAAGCCCAGTAAATAGAAATGTCGTTCATTTGTTGTTTCTCGCGCAATCCCCCTTTTTTCTTTTTTTTTCTTCTTTTTTTTGAATTACAAAAAAAAATTAGCGATGTAACTTTTTTTTTTCTAGAACAACGAAGGCACTTCTTTGGTTTGTAATAGTCAGGAACATTTTAGACTCATCGTTATAGAGAAAGCGTTCTCCCCGGTGCTCAAAGGTTCAATATAAGAGACCGTGAACGCATCGAGAAGTAAAATCATATGTGTAGCTTTTAGCGTAAACACGAGACTTGACTAAAGCCCCGTTCTTGTTCCTAAAACCGAAATGAAAACTTACCCCATAAAAAAAAGGGTTCAGGTTTCGCTTTTGACTTCAATTAGGACAAACTTCACTGAGACTGCCGCGGAAACGACAGCTCTTCCCCTTCGATAGCGAGCATCGAAGGCCGCGCCTAATAAACAGGTGTTTGCACGCAGTATAATACGGCACGAGCTTGAGTACGACAGAGGGAGAAGGCATTTACAATATTTCCCCTTTCTTTCTTTAAAGAGGGATGGAAAACCCCAGGAGGCTAGGGCTCCTCCGCGTCTTCTTTGGCTCCAAGACGTTCGGAAAAAGAACACGGAGATGTACCGGGAGGCGCCGGTCACACGTCGAAGTTATCGGGCCATTCCTTACGTCAGAATATTTTTGTTTTATATTATAAAAATATTTTTCAGTGCGCAGCTCCTTAGGCGCTCGTTCCCGTCTTTCGCGGCGTCGGCGTCGCCTTCGCGTCGGCGTAACTGCGCGCGTTGCATTATGGGACGTCACAGACTTAAACACCAATTCAATTTCCCGCTAACTTTAGCGAAGAAACTGAATTGGTGTCTAGGTCTGTGACGTCCCATAATGCAACACTGCGCATTCAGTTTCCCCGTTAAATTCAGCGGGGAAACTGTGGTTGGATGAGAGGGCGTGGAGAGGAGGATCCTCCGTCCTCCCCTCCTCTTTTATATAAATAATATTATAATAAATAAAATTATATATATATATATAGATATATCGAAGTGAAAAACTCACGGTGAAAAACAACAAACAGCGGAAGTTTAATCGACAGTTTCGCCGAGAGACTCGGCTTCGTCAGGAGATGACTTACAATATATATATATATATATATATATATATATATATATATATATATATATATATATATATATATATATATATATATATATATATATACATATATATATATATATATATATATATATATATATATATTTATTTATTTATTTATAATGTATGCTGAAGTACGAAGTATATATTTGTACATATAGATATTTCTTCCTCGAGTTCTTTAGCACGGTATATCGCAAAATCAAAATACCTCAAGAGCTGCACTCTAATTTAGCACTACAGAGATTTGTAAACGTCTTTCAATTTTTTTCTGTTTCGATTTTTCCTTTTTAAAATATTTTTTGTGTTCTAATTTTTTCTTTTTACTATTTACAGCATGGAGCCCCCTGAGGGCCATGACCCCTGGGCCACGGCCGTTAGGCCTTGGGCCAAGTTTTATTTTTCTCTGGCGGGCCGTGGGAGCGGAGGACCAAGGTAACAAACGAGCGATCCTAACGAGGCGAGCCGGTATCATAGTTAACTGTCACCGGCACGCGGGGACCAAAAGGAAGAGGTATGTACGGTCCATTTTCCCGAGGATTCGGAGGAAAGTAGGAAGCAACGCGAGAGTGACTTTTGTTGTGGAAGGCCCCGGGAGACAATTTTCGGCCGTCCAGTCCAACCGCCACAGGTGCACAGCCTTGAGCGTCGCCGCCGGGTGGTTCCGTTGAGCTTTGCCCGGAAGCAAAGTTTGCGGACGCCATGATGTCGCCAACGTACCCTCGTACAAAGGGACGATGGGGCATTCGACGAAGGATTACCTTGTGGCTCCAGACGACCCCGTTCTTCGGTTCGAAGATGACCGGCGCCGGTGTATACAAGTTTTAGACGTTGACTCCAACGGGACAAACTTGGGGATGACTGTCTTCCGAGGGCGAGGAAGGCGATGTCAAGTCTTTAAAATGAGCATGGAGCGGCTGCGAGGGTGCGCTCTCAAGTTGAACCTGTCAATATGCAAATAAACAGAGTTTTACGAGACACCCCTTATGCTCCATTGTCTTTCCCGATTCCTAGTTGCTGATGGGGTCCTGCCCTGGCTCGGCTCCCTGCCGCACTCAAAGTCCATTTTGTACGCCTCGCCAAAGTCGAACTTGAAACCTACATACCTGAAATTAGGCAGACAAAAATGCTTTCCCAAAAAGCTTTGTGTCTATTTTTTCAGCTTCGATTCGGGCATGCTGACTATAAAAAAGTGAAAAAAATATCGCACACATGCATTCTCTATGTCCTATACCAGCTTGTTCGTCGTCTATTGGCTGGTTTGCGAGCTCGCTCCCGGGTGGATTGCTGAACGCAGAAAAGCCGTGAATGCGTTCAGCAATCTCCCCGGCTGGTGACGCGCAGAGGCTGTTGACGAGCAGGATAATCGCGACAAGTAATAGTTTTAACAAAATATATAACAAAAACCACCTAAACTCAAAACAAAATAAAAGATTATCTGTTTTTGAAAGATTCATTCAGCTTGTGAACGGTTTCGCCTCGGGTACTATTCCCTCCTGGCGCGCTAGAAAGGACAATTGGGTTTTGAAGAACTTTTTTGCTTAAAAGAAGTTAGCTTAAGCATTTCATATGTTTGTTTGTTTTTTTACTAAGAAGCCCTTTTCGGTGCTGCTTAAAATAAATTTTTATTGTGCAAAATGTGGACAAGCCGAAGAACCTCTAAGAGTTCTTTTACGACCAAAATATTCTTAGAGTGTGGGAGCGAGCTCGCAAACCAGTGCGCAAACGACAAACATCCGGTACAGCACAATGAAAATGCACGGCCGCAGTTTTGGCCCTATTTTTAATATTTTACCACCTCTGAGTTGAGCTCTAAAACTAGTAAAGGAAGATCCATTGGTGGACACTTAGGGAATGCGTTAGCATGGCCCTTGGCAAACGCCACACACGTTCACCTTTAAGAAACGCTAACGCTGACCCCTTCACTGCTCTGCTTTGGCTTTCATTTTTGGCTTTCTCTTTTGTTTCCTCTATTTTTTTGTTTCCTCTTTTGGCTTCGTTCGAGGGTCAGTATATCGTTTCCCAAAGGGGGACATGTGTAGCGTTTCCCAATGGTGATGATAATGCATTCCCGAAGGATCCAGCAATGCCGCATCTTGCGCACCATTTCGCCCAGCCTAGGTAGGCTCCGCTCCTCTGTCTCGTTCGCCCGTCTTGCACACTTAGTTTAGCATTTCGCTGTTCACCGGTTTCCTGCGCGCGCATTGGCTTTCGCCTCGTCACGTCGCCTCCCTCTCGCCCTTGTCCTTCACTAATCCCCTCCTCTCTACGCGGCGCGCCCTCCGTTTCCGCTGTTTTGTCCGCAGACGGACGGAGTCACCTTTTTCGCTGTCATGTAGGTACTAATGCTAACGCATTAATAATTGAGAAAAGCTAAGTTACTCAGTGAGCAAACATCCATTTAACACGAATATTGTCAAAACAAGAACTGACACTGTAGACGTATTTATGTCAGTCAAAAACACTGAGCAAGAAAGAGAATATTGTTCTTCTTTTTTGCTGACATTTCACTTAAAAAGATGCTGCAGGGTCCACAGCGTCATTCCTTGTTTTTACAATATATAGGCTTAAATGGACGATGCAACAATTCCTCTGCGTTCAATAAATACAGCTTAGAATTATTCCTTGACATTAATAACCTATGAGAACACAAGTTGTTGTTCTTTTCTCTACGCAATGGAAGTCGCAAAAAAATTCAAGAAAAATGACCGCATCTTTACGTGGTGAATGATGTTGATTGGGGCGAAGCTCTGGTGGTGCTGATGATACTGATTTTATTGTTCATAGGTAGTGCTGATGGTGCTGATTTTTTTTTATTGCTCATATGTAGTGCTGAGTTTCGGGTTGCGTTTCGACTTCATTATTACTGCTTTATGGTCGGTGAAATGCAGAGCCAGTGGTTCTTCTAGCGGATCAGCTTGGATCGACTAGAAGCCGTGGGAACGCATCTCCACCGCTTAAGTCAACGGTCCATGTCAGAAAGAGAATGTGTGGTATGGAACGTGGTTATACACGCATTTGAGCATTTGACCGCAGCGCCCTCCCGTCTATAAACGTTGAGCCAATGCATGCAAAGTTTAACGCGATTATATACGCATTGGACCTGCAGCGCCCACCGCTGTATAGACGTTGAGCAGCTACATGCAACGTTTCATCTATGACATCCCCAGCTCTTGAGTTCCTACCACATCTCAGAGCCCCCTACTCGTCCCACAAGCGTGGCCGGGGGTTAAGGCGATGGACTAGAAATCAATTGGTGTCTCCCCGCACAGGTTCAAAATCCTGTCGACTACGCAAACATTTTTTTTATTTTTAGTAATAAGACAGATGGGATGGCAATCGATGTGAGCACGGACGTCGAACGGACTGACGGACAAGGCTAGACCTAAAGGAGCTTCGCCCTAAAACAAACACCGTTTACCTCCTCAACTAGCAATCAGAAAAAGCGTCCACGTGATCTACACCCGAATATATGAAGCCAATGTTTTTAACACGGCCACGCGTTGGAGTTGGCAGAGTACAGTTCGCGCGCTGAGTTCCACAGATTGTTAACGTTCGGCTATTAATAATAATAATAATAATAATCTTTATTAGCGAAAGTTGAGGTACTCTGGGTGGCTCGCAAGGCTAGGCAGATAGGCGGGGGCCCGTACGCGTGAACGTCTGCTAGCCAGCCACCCAGAGCAAGGTAATTACAATAAAACACAACAACAACAAAGAACAGGACAATGGACAAGCATCGAGATGCGGGAGGGTAGGGACGACGTCACCCGGACACGAAGCCCAAGCGCTGGAATCCCCGCGCCACCAAGAACGGGAAAGCGCAGCGGAGAGGCCGGGCGCGGGCGACGCACCGGCACCCGACCGAGACCCGCTTGCTCACGAGTCTCAGCCAAACGCCGACGCAGCGCCCGAGCCCGATCCGCGTCCGCCGCCCCCAGGCGTCGCAGAGAATCCAGCGCGAGGACCCCGAATCCGGGTGTTGGGAAGGAGGGGGACACCTCACTGCTGGCGGAGGCGTGAGAATTCACGGCAAAAGGCGGCCGAGTCAGCCCGGCTTTGCGGCAGGGGAGAACGAAGGGACAAGGGCGCTGCGAGGAAGTTTTCGAGGGCGTCAATGAGCACAGAGTGACGGTGGTGGACAGTTCGGGCGTGCTGGAGCACAGGCTGATCAGAGCGCTTGTTCAGTCTCACTGATGAACTTAGATAGGTTGCGTCCATTGAACCGTCAAGGAGCCGGCACAGGAGGCGAACACGCGCCACAGCACGCCGGTGTTGTAGGGACTGCCATTTGAGGGCCCTTAGACGGTCGTCGTAGGGTGGCAGGGGCTCCCGTAGACGGGTGAGGCGGGAGTGGAAGGTCCGAGTTGCGCGGCGCTGTACACCTTCGAGCTTCGAGGTGAGGTGAGCTTGGTACGGAGACCAGACTGAGCAGCAGTACTCTAACCTTGGCAGAACAAGAGCGGTGTAAAGTGCGCGAAAAGCTTCAGGGTCGCAAGACCTAGAAACACGCGTCACGAAACCCAAGGTGCGGCGGGCCTTCGACACTGTGTTGGAGATGTGCAATGAAAAATCCAGTGATGGAGTGAATGTCACTCCCAGGATGGGGAGAGACTCTACGACCTCAATAGGAGAGTCTCCAAGTGAGTATCTGGGGCAGGCGACGTTCCTGCTGTTACTCATGCGCATGGCAGCACTCTTTTGGGTGCTTATACTCAGATGGTTGGAGAGGGCCCAGCTGTCAACGAGTTGAAGGTGTCTCTGGAGGTCCGCGGAAGACGAAGGTGATGATATTGGGGCCAGGATCGTGGTGTCGTCGGCGTATTGTACGAGGACGCTTCCAGCAGAGTTTGGCATGTCATTCACGTACAACAGAAATAGTGTGGGCCCGAGGACAGAGCCCTGAGGTACACCTGAAGGGACTGGGAAGTCCTGAGATGTCTGTCCGTGAAACAGTACTCGGTACGAGCGATCGGTCAAGAAACGTCCCATCCAGAGCAGGAGACGGCCTCGAACACCTGCTCGTGCAATCTTCTGGAGAAGGATGGCGTGGTCTAGTGTATCGAAGGCGTTTCGAAGGTCGAGCTGGATGACGTCTGTCGGAATGCGGCTGTCTAAGTTGGAGCTCACGTAGTGAGCCACAGTGGCCAGGGCAGTCTCGCAGCTGCGGTTTGGCCTGAACCCATGCTGGGAGGCTGAGAGCACATTGTTGTTTTCGAGGTAATGAAGAAGGTGCTGGTTAACAGCCCTTTCAAATGTGCGGCACAGGATGGACGTGATTGATATTGGTCTGTAGCCTGAGAGATCGCTGAGGGGCTTCCCCTTTCCCTTGTGTACAGGCGTGACGAGAGCCCTTTTCCAGGATGGTGGCACGAAGGCACAGTCCAGGAAAGACTGGAACAGTCTTAACAACGAAAACGAGACATGTGGGTACAGCTCCTTGACAAAAGTAGGGGCGAGGTGGTCCGGTCCAGTGCAGTGTGATGACTTGATCAGTTGGACAGCGTCGTCCAACTGAGCAAGGGAAAGGCGTATGTCCTCAAGAGGGGCAGCAGAGGCAGGAACGGAGACTTCCAGGTCCCTAGTAAAGGTGTCTGGATCGAGTTCAGTAGACGAAGAGCAGTGCTTCCAAAAAAAAAAAAAAAAAAAAAAAAAAAAAAAAAAAAAAAAAAAAAAAAAAAAAAAAAAAAAAAAAAAAAAAAAAAAAAAAAAAAAAAAAAAAAAAAAAAACCCATCTCACAGTTTTTTTTTTTTTTTTTTTTTTTTTTTTTTTTTTTTTTTTTTTTTTTTTTTTTTTTTTTTTTTTTTTTTTTTTTTTTTTTTTTTTTTTTTTTTTTTTTTTTTTTTTTTTTTTTTTTTTTTTTTTTTTTTTTTTTTTTTTTTTTTTTTTTTTTTTTTTTTTTTTTTTTTTTTTTTTTTTTTTTTTTTTTTTTTTTTTTTTTTTTTTTTTTTTTTTACCCCCCCCCCCCCCCCCCCAACAATTTTATCTTTTATC